>CAUYON010161847.1:0-117405 GCA_963573935.1 Arctocebus calabarensis | reverse complement strand
GTCCAAATGGTTTAACCAAATAAATTCATTAATGATTTACCCAGATCAGAAGTGGAAACTAGAATTCATCTCATGCTGTCCTGGGGGCTCCTGGGCTTCCTGTGTCAGGAAGGACTCTGAGGCCGGATTTAGGTGCAGGTAAAAGACGAGGAATGGGTTGCTGACGCCAGCCCTGGTCTTGAGCTACTGATGCTCTGTCATGTGGCCTGAGGACAGCCCCCCTGGTCGGCATTTGTTGCCGTTTTCTGAGCCCCTTATCTTAGCAGTTTTGTTTTTTTTTTTTAAGACAGAGTCTTGCTCTGTCAGCTGGCTGCAGTCCTATGACGTCATGGCTCACTGCAGTCTCCAACTCCTGGGCTCAAGTGATCCTCCTGCCTCAGCCTCCTGGCAGCTGGAATTACAGGCACCCACCACAATGCTCAGCCAATTTTCTGTCTTTAGTAGAGCCCAGCCTGAGTAAGAGAGTAGAGCGCTTGCTCTCTGACTCTTGAGCTCAAATAATCCTCTCACTTCGGTCTCCCAGAGTGCTAGGATTACAGGTGTGAGCCACCATGCCTGGCCTGGTATGCTTATTTTTAAAAAATTAAGACCAGCACAAACAAAAGAAAAAAAAAAACCCAGCACTTGGTCTTTGAGGACCAGATAACATTGCAGTGAAGTGTGCAGATACTGCAGGAGGGGTTCGGGAAGGGCTGCCTACCACAGTTCACCCCTGGACACCTGGAGGACGGGAGCCCGGATGAGGACAAGGTGTGTAGACAAGCTGTCCATACCACATGTGGGTGAATGCTGTGTCTGGAGTGAGACAGAGAGGAGGAGCCCGTGGGGAGGCCAGGCTACCACCAGGTCAGCAGCATGAGCACCAGCTTTGGAGGGGACGTGAGAGGGTGGATAGGAGGGGTCCCCAGCCACCTCTGGACCTTGGAACTGGCTCCCAAGTGGGGGAGGATGTGCTGCTGTGACCCGTCACCACTGAGCCCTCACACCCGGCTCTTATGCCCGTCAGTGGTGTCAGCTGCTTATTAGGCCTAGGACAGACGGTGTGGGTGTGTCGGGGGCCATCCAAGGTCGTGTGCTGGGAGAGTCTTGGCTGGAGGCCTCTGGTGCACTCAGGAGTGTTCTTGGGGAGCAAAGTCCTCACGAGGATGGGGGCAGAGGCCTGGGAACAACCTGCTGAACTTGCACTGAAGTCACCATACTGTTACCGTAGGGTTGCACGTTACAGGTTCATTTCGGAGCCCTGGGGGAGGTGCAGTGTGGCCGTGACAGCAGCGACATGCACACCTTTATCCAGCTGGGAGATGACGGCGGGGACCTGCCGCCTCACCCGTCCCCACGTCATCACTGCCCAGGAGTTAAGGGAGGCTTGTACATTTTTAAAAGAGTTATAAAAATAAATAAATATAAAGAAAACTGCAACCCAGAGAGCCTAAAAGGTTTGTTTTCTGGCCTTTCACCGAGGCAGTTTGCAGCCCCTGCTCAGCAGGGCATGAAGGCAGATCAGTGAGACCACAGAGGGGCCTCGGCCTGTCCACACGACCTGGTCTGAGAGCAGCCTCCCCATTTAGTTTCTTGAAACTAACACCTCACTTACGGGCAGAGAATTCATTGCATGTGAGACGATGACTAGAAAGTCAGCACCATTCCACATTCACTTCCAGAACTGCACGATCAAAAATAGAGTTTATGTGAAACCTGTTATTTTTTAATGTGAAGTTATTTTCACGCGGGGAGCACTGGTTTAGAACAGTATAATCTGAGGGAGTAGGAGCCCATTTGCCCCAGTGCTGGCAACTGAGTAACTGATGTGGAGCCCTGGTGGATGCCTGGCTGACTCGCGTCCCTTTCCTCTGGGCCTCTGTGGGCCCTAACTGGCCCGTGGGCACACAGCTCAGGCCACAATGGTTTCTCCTGGCCAGGAGGCCCGCTTAATTACCCTGGGCAGGACTTAGGTCCCTTCTTCCAAACCTACAATGCTCTTTGTTGTGCTTTTTTAAATAATGCTTTAAATAAATGTGCAAAATATTAAAAATAAATGACCCTAAGGACATTTTCCCTGAAGAACCAAATGTGCAGGACTAAATATATTAAGTTTACCCTGCAAGCTATTTCCAAGACAGTGGCAAATGCTAAAATACTCAGGCACAACCACAGTGGTAGCTATTGGAAGATTTTCAATCAGCAGTGTACTTGTTTGGTTATATGTTAGATTTTGCTGGGTGGGGCCCATCGTTTTGTGGTGATTAAAAACCAGTACCCCTCCCTCACTGTCCGCCCAGTGGGTTCTGTGGCTCAGGCTGAGCCTGCCCTGGCTCCCCAGCTCTCCTGTCCTAAGCGAGTCCATTGCCTCCTCTCCTGCTGCCCCTGACAGTAAGCTGCGTTAGGGCAGAGTCATCCTGTTGCCCACTGTTAAATATTTGTTGAGTGGTGGTTTAGATGACCCAAGTTTAGTTGGCCAGTGTACGGTGGGACTAGGGCAGAATTAGCCACAGCCTCATGTGGTTCTTGAAGTCAGGGAGCCCACGTAGGAACCTGGACCAAGCTATTTCTATCCACCAGGCTTTCAGAAGCAGTCCTGACTTGGTGGTGGGGGCAAAGTAGTCTCCTGGATCTTGCAGGAAGCCTAGAATTAGGACTTTAACTACCAGGAAAAGGCCCAGCTTCACAGCAGGACGTTGCGTGTAAGATGCTCACCTTTCCTCCTCCAGGGTGGGACATTGCCACCTCCCTAGAAAAACAGATGCTTTGGACGCCAGGCTGAGGCATTTCACTCTGAAGTGTAGCCAGGCATCATTCACGATGAGGACGACTTCTGAGAAATTCTTCGTTTGTAATTTCACCTTGTGCAAACATCACAGAATGTACTTACACAACTCTGAACCGTGCAGCCTGCTACACACCTGGGCTCTGTGGTACCCGGGCCACACACCTGTGCAGCGTGTTCCTGAACTGAGTACCGGCAGCAGCTGTAACAACATCAATGTGTCTGACACACTAAATGCAGAAGAGGTGCCGTAAAAACAGAGCATCAGACAGACCACTGTCAGACATGCCACCCCTCATGGTTGCATGGGACCGCCGTCTTACATGCAGTCCCTGCACGGGACCAACATCATACATGTAGTCCCTTCACAGGACCACGGTCATACATGCAGTCCCTTCACAGAATAACCATCAGACATGCAGTCCCTGCATGGGACCAACGTCATACATGCAGTCCCTTCACAGAACCACGGTCATATATGTAGTCCCTTCACAGAATAACCGTCATACATGCAGTCCCTTCACGGGACCACCATCATACATGCAGTCCCTTCACAGAATAACTGTCATACATGCGGTCCCTTCACGGGACCACCGTTATACATGTGTTCCCTTCACGGGACCACGGTCATACATGCAGTCCCTTCACAGAATAACCATCATACATGCGGTCCCTTCACGGGACCACCGTCATACATGCAGTCCCTTCACGGGACCACTGTCAGACATGCAGTCCCTTCACAGAATAACCGTCAGACATGCAGTCCCTTCACAGAATAACCGTCATACATGCAGTCCCTTCACGGGACCACAGTCATACATGCGGTCCCTTCACAGAACAACCGTCATACATACAGTTCCTTCATGGGACCACAGTCATACAAGCAGTCCCTTCACGGGACCACAGTCAGACATGCAGTCCCTTCACGGGACCACCGTCATACATGCGGTCCCTTCACGGGACCACTGTCAGACATGCAGTCCCTTCACAGAATAACCATCATACATGCGGTCCCTTCACGGGACCACCGTCATAGATGCAGTCCCTTCACGGGACCACGGTCATACATGTAGTCCCTTCACAGAACAACTGTCATACATGCAGTCCCTACATGGGACCACTGTCATACACACAATCCCTTCACGGGACCACCGTCAGACATGCTCTCACTGACCGAAAGGTCTTGAGGACTATGTCTGAGGTTCCATGGCTGTTAATAACATGTTTGGTTGAGATAATGCTGCTTTATAGTAATTTCAGAGTGTATTTTTTAGGGAGAAACCCAGTAAAACTTAATGAAAGTGAGTTTGTTTTTGCTGACAGTGGATGTCATTGATCATGGATTTTTGGCCCACAGGAACCAGCCTAAACCATTAACCAGAGTTTTGGTTTTTATTTTAGTTTTAAAAAGGCATTATTTGGAGGAGAGAGCTCTTGTTATATTTTATGTGTTAAGCTACTAATTTATGTTTTCTTCAGAGCTCTTGGAAGTTAAGATATAAAGAAATATTAAGTGTTGGGTAAGAAGCCATGCCAGCAAACATTAGTTTTCCAGCTTGTTTTTGAGCAGCAATGTCTTATTTTTCAAAAATATATTAAATTGCTCTCGAGGACCTAATGACACTTTATTAATAAAACTTTTACATGGTCCAGTTTATACATTTCTGTTTGTTGAAGACAAAGTGAAGCAATTTTTTGTTGTTCCTTTTCATCTTATTTATTGCCCAATGCAATCAGTGTAACCTGGTTTCTTGTACCCTCAATGAATCACCAACGATAAAAAAACAAAATTCTTCCCTGTAAAAAGCGAAGCTATTTTTATGAACAGTAGATAAGACCTGAAGTTCTCCCAAGTTTCCCTTTTATGTCTGCTTTTCTATCTAATTAATTATTGTTGCGTGGTATCAAGAATACCTGAACCACGCAAGTAACCCCCCAACCCCCACACATACTTAATGTATCAGCCCAGTTGCAATTTCCAGATACTCTTTGATGAAATGCAGCGGAAGTGTTGAAACAGTAGGAACAGTGGCACTTAATATATTCCAACTTCAGTCGGTGAAAGCAGCCACTCCCATTCCTTAGACATTTGGGGGTAGAAGCTATAGTAAGCATTAAATCCACTCTACCACACTTTGAAGAGTCAGCTTGTTACCTAAATGTCACATGAAGAAGCTGACTTGTCACTCATGAGAAGGTGGGTGCCTCCCCTAGCAGTTTGCTCGTCGGTGTAATTCTCAGATGCAGACAGACGCAGGGCAGGGTTGTTAAAAAGCCAGTCCCAAGCTGCAGCCTTCCTAACAGCTCAGCCTAAGCTGTAGCAGCCGAGTTATGTTTCCACAAATGCACAAGACTTGCCGACATGGCCATATCCACGTGTTCTTGGTTTCTGATTCAGTGGGCAAGATACCTGGGAGTATGGGCTGCTTCTTGTTATGACACAATCTCAGAAATAGTTATTCCTACTGAAAAATCCTGAAAGCAGCCATTTTTGAATTCCCTGCACCCTGCCTGCTGCAGAGCCCGGTTGGATAAGAAGCCAGGCTTTGGCCAGCAGGTGCGGCTCCCCCAGGGCTGGGTCAGCAGGTGTGGCTCTCCCAGGCCTGGGTTTTCTCACCTGGACCCTCATCTGTTCTGTTGATCTGCAGAGTCAGGTCTTTCTGATGTCAGTAATATTCCTTTGTCTTTTATGTCTGAATAGTCTGAGTTCTTTGTTGAAGATTTGTTGTCAGAAATGCCCTTTATATCCTTTTATTAGGTCCTCTGGCGATGAACTTCTCTCTTAAATACTCTTGCCTTAGTAATCTCCTTGGCTTTGTCCGTCGTCCTCTGTGTTGGGAACTTGGGCTTTAAGCCTTGTCCCTTTTGCTCCGTACTATTTATGATTTTATTTATTAGTTCCCAAGTGTTGGCTTGGTCCTCAGTACTGGAGGTTCCCATTTCATCTTCTGCTTCAGATTCTCATCCTGGACCTTTTGTCTCTTGGGGGCCTCTTCTTCCCTAAGTGGTCTTAGAGTGGGAAGTGCTGTCCCTGTCCCCTTCAGTGCTGCCCGCTGAGTTCTGTTTTCTTCCCTGTTGGCTCCCTCTGGCCTCCCTTCTTCCCACCCCATCCTGCCCCTGTGGCCCCTTGGCATAATGTCCTCCCATTCCTCGTCAGTTTCCTCCCCATTAGACTTCCTCTCGCTGATGATTCCCTTGCTGAGACTGGTGCTGGCCACCAGGAAGGTCTCACTCATTTTGATCTGGGCTGGAGGGAGCTCCCACCATCTGTTCCTAAGGCAGGAGAAAGTGAGGTGGGGCAACACCTCTCATTGCGGGGGCCTGAGCAGGTGCAGGGAGCACGTAGCATCCTGAGACTCACATTCCGGCAGGGTTGGGACACGATGTCCTTCTCCCTGGGGAGTCTGGCATGAGGGGAGCACGTCGTGTCCTGCTGGTCCGTCTGCAGTCTGAGGACATCAGCTCCAAGGCGGTGAGCCCTTGCTCTTCCTGGGAGCTGACCAAATGTCCTCCGCCAGGGTCCTGACGCCCTTCCTGGAGGGTGAGGGTGGGGTGTGTATATATTATTATTGCCCTTGGAGTACCCAGCTGTAGGGGGTCACTTCTCCAGCTTGCTGGGTGGCGGGACGTTTTCTGTGCCTCTGGAGAATCTTCGCTGGCTGTTTACTCCCAAGGCTTCATCTCATACTTTCCACTTCTCTGTCAGAAGGTGGGAAAAAAGTACGGCTCCCACTTCAGTGTCTTCCCTGCGGACTTTGAGGGGAATCAACCCGGGTGTTGTGAGCACGAGGTGAGGGGGTGGGCTGAGGGGCTGGGCTGGCCCCTGCGCCCGGCTCCGGGCTTCCCTTTATTCCTGGGGCAGCGTGTTTTAGGTTGATGATGCCACGCCCCATCCTCCTGGGCGTTTGGGGTTTGGGTGTTGGGTTTTCTTCCTTCTGGTTTTTATTTTTCCCATCCCTTATTCTTATGAGGAAGAGGGAAAGAAATTTAGTTACAGTGAAGTTAGAATCTGCCATCCTAACCCGGACCTTTGACTTTTTCTTTTCCATTTTCCTTTTTTATCTTAGATGGAGCTGGGTTAAAGCAAGCCAGGGGGATCAGGGCCTGCACAAGGAAATGGCACTTGAACGTGAACATTGTTTCTCCTGTCAGAGCCCTGGAGTGTTCCTGGCAAAGACGCTTGGCAGTTTCCAGAGCTAGAAGGCTATTGTAGTAGTTACAGTGTCGCATCCTTACTCAACGCTAGAACTTTAGTGTGGTAGTTACATTTTATTTCATAATGTAAGTTTAAAAAGAAAACTGGCAGAGGAAATGAAATCTGATTCGGTTAACTTTTGTAAACTAATATGTTACCAATAAAACTTTTTTCCCAGTGTAAAAGTAATATGTGCTCCAAAATTCCTTTTAAATGTCACAATACAAAACTTTTCCAAAACCCCAACATTAATAAGTTACTGACTTTAGTATTGTTTTTAACCAAAGTTTAAAAAGCCAAATTAATTTTTTAAAAAAATTTCGGCATATTGATGATTATGATTTTTTTTCTTATTTTCTCTGAGTTTCAAATAATTTTGTAGCCCTCTTCAAATTAGCCCTCTTCTTCTGCTTTTAAAAAATAATTAGGAAACAATAAAGTTCGAGGATATTTTTCCTACTTTATTTTCTATTTTAAGTGACGAAGAATATTTTAGGTAGATTTTGACAGTGTTTTCATGGAAGAGGATCTAACCCCCGACTGGAGGAAGAAACCCCCACCCCCGCCATTTATTCTCCTCTGTCTCTCTCCCCACCCCAGCCTGAACTCAGAGTGCTGCCCACTGGAAGAGGCTCGGGCCCCCTGCACCTGCACCACTTCTGGATCAGAAGCGAAAATAATGCCCCTCCCCTTTCCAGTGGGAGAGGGAAATTGTGTGCTCTGCAAATGCAGCGTTTAAGTCCAGGAAGATTTTCATCTTTGGGGGGCGGCACCTGTGGCTTAGTGGGTAGGGCATCGACCCCATATACCGAGGGTGATGGGTTCAAACCCAGCCCCGGCCAAACTGCAGCAAAAAATATCCAGGCGCTGTGGCAGGCGCCTGTAGTCCCAGCTACTTGGGAGGCGGAGGCAAGAGAATCGCCTAAGCCCAGGAGCTGGAGGTTGCTGTGAGCTGTGATGCTACAGCACTCTACCGAGGGTGAGAAAATAAGACTCTGTCTCTTAAAAAAACAAAATAAATAAAACAAACAAAAAATAAATATTTTCATCTTTTGCAAATGCATGGAAAAGTAAAGATAAAAATCAACAGTAAAAAATGAAAGTTCCAGGCAGGTGTCTTTCTTTTTGCACACAGTGATGGTTTTTGGAACTGAAGATAGAGACGCCCATTCCCCAGCTGTGGGTGGAATAAGGAAAAGAGGAACCTGGGTTTCCTCAGTGTCGGCCTCATGGATGCCAGAAGATGACACACGGGCCGCCAGGCTCGTTATCGACAGGGTTGTGTCGGGTAGGGGTTGTCTCAGCAGAAGTTCACGTGGAGGAGAGGAGGGGTGAGGACATGTGGGCTTGGGCCTTGCTGCTGCTGCACGCTGGCCCGGCGGTCTTGGTCAGTGTCGGAATTTCTTTTCCTTTGAGATTGCGATTTTGGAATGATGGTTGCGTCACAGGATGTGGTGAGGGGTAACAGGTGATAGGAGGAAAGTGCTTTGTGAACTCACGTGTGGTACTCCGTGTGGTAAGGCGCACTGTCATTGCCATCACTGAAGCTTGGAGCACTCTTAATGATTTGTTAATGCTTTCGGTCCAATTAGCCAAAATGATAGAAACAGAAATGTCAAACATCTGTTGCAGTGTTTACTCCCAAAAGAGCTCTTTTTTTTTTTTTTCTCCTCTTAAAACAGAAATGACAGCATAGGCGAGCCGGTCTGTCCCCGTGTAGATGGCACTTGTATTTAGGAGGGCTCCAGGGTGTCCCTACCTAGTGGGAGTTGAAATACTTGAAGAGACCCTGTTGTACTGGCTACTCCAGCATCCCGAACTGAAGCTGGTTCCCGCAGCATGAGACCCGGACCCAGGTCGTGGAGGGGTTGTGGGGACTCCCTTGAGATTGCAAAAAACGTATTGTAAAAACAAAACAGCAGGACGTTCCCCTTCCTGATGTGAGTGCCTCTGCCTACTTCAGCCTAGGGGCGGCGTGTTCAGCTCCACCTCTCATGTGCTTTTGCTTTTTGGAGTATCAGCTTTAGGGAGAAATTAAGACCTTGACTCACTTTGAAAAACACAGGTTCAAAGGCAACCAGGCAGTTTTCAGGTTTTCTGGGAGCCTTGAAAGCTTGCCTTTGGGGTAAACCAGAAACCTAATAAATTGCACTTGAGATGGAGGTCCAGCAAGAAGTGTGCGCCTCCCTGTGCTGAAGTAGCTCAGATGAGACCTGACTCTGCGGTCCAGCAAAACTCAGTTCCGAAAATCAAACCCAGAAAGGGCACTTAGAACTGTTCTGCCCTGCCTGCCTGCCCAGGATGCCCAGCATGGAGCTGTTCACCTCTGGTGCCTCCTTGTAAGCCTTAGGGAAGCACAGGTTCACGTCAGCTGCCTTTCCTGGTGCCCTCTTAGGGCCAGGCAGCTGCACCCAGTCTGTCTAGTTCCCCAGCCTGGGAGGCCAGTTGCCAGTTGGGGGGCGGGCTCTACAGTTCTGGGGCGCACTTGCTCTGTGAGGTACTCACCTGGCATCTGCACACAGGTGTGCTGAGGTGGACGCATGGCCATGCTTCCCATGTGGGGATGAGGTTCAGAGAGACTGACATTCCCTTTGGAAAATAAAATTATCTGTGATGTAATTTAGTGTCCAGTCAGTAGTAGCAGTACTAAGTGGCAGCAGAGAAGAGGGGGCATCACTCTTGACAAATTGGTAGTGCAGACCATGGGCAGGGCTGTGGTGCCAGGTGCTGGGAGTATGTAGTTGGGCAAAATGGACCACGAAAGTAAGGAGAAACTGGATATAATACAGGCATTTTAAATTTTAATTTAAAAGTGAAATTGTGTATAGAGTTTGGTGGTGGTCTATAAAATTTTGGCTGAAAAAAGATCTAATGACGTGGATAAGATGGTGGGTTTGAATTTGAAATAATGCGGTTGGTGGCACCTGCTGGTTACCAGCTTGCTCCCAGCCACTCTTTCGTCCTAAGGCTGCTCCTTTTGTGTTCACAGTACACGGTAGAATGTGAATGTTAAAATAGTATTTTGCTCGCCCGCTAGCCTGTGTTTCCTGTAACGTAACAGCCCTATCCCAGCTGAGCCTGCTGCTTTGGCAGTGTCCAGCCTGGGGGCTTTTTTTTCATTATTAAACTTCTGGGTTCATGGCAAATGCATATGAGTATTTAATTTTTGTTTTCTGATTTAAGTGTAACTGGAAAAGTCATACACGCTGATGGCCATTGTCTAGTGTTTGAAATTGCAAAACATTGAAAGGATATGCTAATTATAGTTGGTAGCGTGGGGGACGTGTCAGGTGGTTTTAGAGCTGGAGGAGGCCTTTCCTCTGAAAGAAGGAATCAGCCTCCTTCAGAGGTGAGGAAGGCTAGGTCAGGCGTCTCGGCTGCAGGCCACAGCATACAGAGTGACAGCTTCAGCCACCTCAGTGCCACCTATGAAGAGAATTCTGCAAAAACTAGTGTAAGGAAACAGAGGTATGAAGTTCATCCAACACTTGACGGTCCCTAAGACAGGCGGGGTGCAGAGATGCGTGTAAGGAGGGCTGCCCCACACTGTCACTGCCAGCCTGGGGGACCGGAGTGGGGATACCCTCTGGGTTCCTGCTCCCTAGAGAGGTGGGGCAGCTAGGGGGTCCTCTAGCTTCAGAGGGAACCTCGGCGGCTCTGAGGCCAAGCCCCACACCTCCCCCCTTGCTTTGGAGGTGACCCAGTCTAGCGATTGAGGAGTGGGGTGTGAGACCAGCATGCCCGGCTTTGGTTGGGGGTGTCCCCCAGCAGGGAGAGTCTCACCTGCACTTGTGTTTGAGGTGCCGCCTGGGGGCAGGCTGAGCTGGGCCTGCCGGGCCGGGGAGTATCAGGCACACCAGCGTGTGGAGTTCAGGACAGAGGTGGGGGACTAGGAAGGTCTGCAGGTGCCAGTGGCCAGCTCCTGTGTCCCAGGCAGGGTTCTGGGTGACTTTTGTGTGTTAACGCTATGGAAAGAAGCTCTGTGCTTTGTCCCTATTCCGTGGGTGAGGAAGTCCAGTGACTTGGCAGAGGTCACCCAAGTAGGGAGGACGTGGGAGCATCTGAGGCCGTGCAGTGCCATGCTCACCCCCTCCTCCAGCCACCTGCTGCCCTCGTCCTGCAGGCTGGTCTTTGCCCCTGGCTCTGCTGCCCTTCAGCCTCACTGGGCTTAGCCGCCCAGTCCAGTTGCCGCCTACCTATCCCTCCTCTGTGACTGCTGATTGTACCAAACCTTCCCCCCAAAACCCTAAAGCATTTCTAAACAGGCCTTCCAGGTGGCACGCACTCCTGCAGGCCCCTCTTTTTCAGGGATGTCAAAGCTCACACTGTCCCTGCTTTGGGGCTTTGGAGATGTCCCGTGTTCCCACATGCAGCAGGCGCTCACTAAGGAGCAAACGTGTGCACAGGGCTCCTGTGCGGCTGGGTGGTTAGTGGGATTTCGATCAGAGGTCAGGATGACCGGAGTCTGGGACACAGGTGAAATCACCCCTCTGGTGCTGCAGAGGATGGCCAGGTGGGTCCTCATGTTGGTGACCAGGTGTAGAGTGGCTGCAGCACTGACCTGGGGGCCCGGTGGGAGGTGGACAGGAAGTTTCTCGTGGCCGTCCTGATTCAGGTTCCCATCAAGAGGTAAAATGTGGCACCCATAGCACAGTGGTTATGGCGTCTGCCACATGCTTCGAGGGTAGTGGGTTCAAACCTGGCCAGGGCCACCTAAACAACGACAAAATATAAACAACAACCAAAAAATAGCCAGGTGTTGTGGCGGGCGCCTGTAGTCCCAGCTACTTGGGAGGCTGAGGCAAGAGAATCGCTTAAGCCCAGGAGTTTGAGGTTGCTGTGAGCTGTGACGCTACAGCACTCTACCGAAGGCGACATAGTGGGACTCTTTATCAAAATAAGTAAAGAACGGGGCCCTGAGGACTGTAGGAAAGATTTTTAAACCTCTGCATAATGTCCCCTTTGCTTTCTCGTTGTTCCTGGCACACGTGACTGATGAGACCTGTAGGAATAGGCTGTGATGGAAAAGGTTGTTCCCTAAACCAAGAGTAACAGATTTCCTTTTCTTTTCTATTTTTTCCTTTTTTTTTTTGAGACAGAGTCTTACTCTGTCACCCTTGGTAGAGTGCCGTTTCATCCTAGCTGACAGCAACCTCAAGCTCTTGGCACAAGCGATCCTCTTACTTCGGCCTCCCAAGTGGCCGTGACTACAGGCACCCACCACAACACCGGCTGTTCTGTTCAGAGACAAGGATCTGACTCTTGCTCAGGCCAGTCTCCAGCTCCTGAGGTCAGGCCCCCAGAGTGCTAGGATTGAAAGTGTAAGCCACCGCGCCTGGCCAGATTCCCTTTTCAAACACTGGTTTTCTTAAAAGGTTGAATTCAGTTCATCGCATCAAGAAAGAGCAGATTTCCACCTCAGTGCCTGGAGCTCAGCGGCTGGGCTCCAGCCTCATATACCAGAGGTAGCGAGTTCGAACCCAGCCTGGGCCTGCCAAACAACAATGACACCTACAACCAAAAAATAGCCGGGTGCTGTGGCGGGCGCCTGTAATCCCAGCTACTTGGGAGGCTGAGGCAAGAGAATCGCTTAAGCACAAGAGTTTGAGGTTGCTCTGAGCTGTGAGTTGTGATGCCAAAGCACTCTATCCAGGGTGACAGCTTGAGGCTCTGTCTCAAAAAAAAGAAAAAAAAAATGTCCTGCTGAAAAACAGGTGTCATCCCCTCTTACCTGAGGAATCTGCCATCCCGGGACCTTAAGTCGATTTTGGCTGACCTGTGCAGCTGGGCGAGGCTGGCAGGGCGTCTGCTCTGTGTGTCCGAACCCAGCATCCTGTGGCTTTTTTTAGTGGGTCCACCTGACTTTTCTGTGGACTCTGCCCTTTTTTTGTTGATGCCTGGGGCGGGGGGAGGGACATCACAATGAAAGTTTTATCTGCTTCATCTTAACATTGGAAGATTATTTTCTGTGTTTATTATGGAGCAAAATGAATACCAGATAAAGCAAATGCAGTTCCTGTTGCCTTCAGCATAGGAGAGAGTTGTGAATATACATGTGTGTTCAGGAGCTCACAGGGGAGGCTGGTTTCCCGGCCAGCTGCCACCCATCTTTTGGGCCTTGGACATCTTTAGGTTGGTTTGGGATGGGTTAAGGACTCAGGTTTCTCTTTGGGGAGCATTAATGTGGCCCCAAACCAGGATTCTTGGGTTCCCGTTGCTGGGGAAGGGATCAGATGAGGCTCTGGGTGGCAGAGGGCGGGCAGGCAGCCTCAGGGGTGGGCAGGGAGGTTCCTGACAAGGTCGTTTTCTGGAGCCCAGTTACTTGGGGTTTACACAGGGTTTCTGGAAGGCATTTTCATAGAGGAGCTGAAAAGCAGAGGTAGGAACTTGTGCATTCTTCCCAAAACAAGAATTCAAAATCCCTGTGAGGGCTAACTAGTGTGGTCTCAGAGCCCAGACTCGGAAAGGTGGTTTGTCTTTGGAGATGGCAGAGGACCCCAGAGCAGAATCTCTGTAGCTGTGCAGGAAGGAGGGCTGGTGGTCCTGCTTGGGGCGCGTGGGCAGCTGTGTGTCCCTGGGCCCTGCGGGCCCCGCCCTCCTTGCTCTCTGCCCCCTGTCCCAGCAGGGTCCCGGTGCCTTCTCGCTAACTCAGTGTGGTCTCTTAACGCCTCTGTCCCTGCTGCGCTGCTCTGTCTCACGCTGTACCGAGGCCCCATCCCGTAGTTTCTGTGTAACACGTGTGTAGCTGAGCATCCCTCCCGTACTCGTGAACTGTGACTACAGAAACGCCATTCTCATGATGTTCTGTGTTTTCCTTTCAAGAACTGGGTTTCTCTTGAGGAGAATACAGGGTCTCAGCCCTTTAAATTTACCAAGAGGTTGTAGACGAGGCACCTACGAGGCATGAAAAATTTACTCTTCTCTGTTTTCCCGATAAGGGAGAATTCCCGAATTTTCACATAAAGCCTACTTGGAAATTCCACACTCCTTGGCCATGAATGCCTGGCATGGCGTGACAGATGGTGCCCTCTAAGTGGAAGTGAACACGGGTTCTTAAAGACAAATATTTAAATCTGAGTTCAGCCCTTTTAAAATTCAGTCGTTGCTGGAGACATTGAAATTCACTCCTCAGTGCTCAGAATTAGCTCCCTCCAGGGCGACAGCCTAGGGTGTATTTTTCCACAAGCGAAGCCCACGTCTGTTTGCTCTCTTTCCGCTGTGTTTTTCTTTTGTAACCAGGTTTTTTATGTGTGTGGCAGGTGGCAGGTTCAAGAAAGAGATTGTTGTTGATGGACAAAGCTATCTGCTGCTGATTAGAGATGAGGGGGGCCCCCCGGAGGCGCAGGTGAGTATCACACACACACTGTAGCCCTCTTGACCTTCATTATCATTTCAAGGTTCTGCTTAAACAGGTGGCTCTGGGAATCACCCATGTGCTTTCAAAAAGAAAGGTGGGGGGGGGACCCATGAAAGTGCTTTCTATAACTGCACTTTTCTCCTCATCTCTAAGAAACAGATTCTCTATTTTTTTCCTACTAAATCCTAGAGAGAAGTTTGATCTGCACTGCTGGTGTTTTTCACTTTGTTTTTAAGAAGGAAGGAAAAGCTGGCTCTGTTCTGCTTTGTCAACCCAGTTGAAATGGTATCTGGAAAGTCTTTTAAGTTTTGGGGTTTTTTTTCTTCAAGTACTTTGCTCTCTAGAGCTGTGTTTTTCAACCATTTTTATCTCAGCGGCACACTTGAACCTATAGTTAAATTTCTGTGCCACACTTAAATTATATTGATTTAAAAGAAAGGAGCAAAGAAAAGAATATACTATATACTTACTGTGCTTCAGACTAATTTTGAAAAATATTTAATTAATTTTTTTTTTTTTGCAGTTTTTGGCCAGGGCCGGGTTCGAACCCGCCACCTCTGGTATATGGGGCTGGTGCCCTACTCCTTAGAGTCACAAGTGCCCCCCCAATTTATGATTTTTAAAAGTTTTCCTGTTACACCTGAGATCCTCTCATGGCACAGTAGTGTTGCAGGTCACCGCTCTGGAGCCCTGTGGTCAATTAGGAAGTTTGCTGGGTGGAATTTGGAGCCAGGGAGCTGGGCAGTTTCACTGTGGCCGTCTTGGCCCAAGGGAGACTCCAGGGCAACCCAGATGCAGCCTGTTGTGATTGGTTTGGGAATTCCTTGAACAAGGGACATTCTGGAAATAAAAAAAGTGTGAGTGTAGAACACCTCTTTTTTAGGTTTTATTTAATTCAGTTTATCATTTTACTTAGATCATAATTTATTAGCTAAACACTTTTAAAAAGCTGAGAGCTAGTATTAGCCCATGATCCTTAATGCAGACTTAATATTAAACCTTTCCTTGGCACTCTTTCTGGTACTTACACTTTCGTGGAAGTGAAGCATAAGATCACAAGATGATGAAAGTGAAAGATTGGAAATAGGGATTGTTTAGCGTCTAAGACTCCGTATGCTGGAGGACTACACGGCCAGTCGGAAAATGTCACGTATTTCCCACATTTCCGTTGAGTCTAAAATACCACTGACCGTAGATGTCCCAGTATTTAAAAGAAAAATGCTGCCAATTGAACTATGAAACATCAGCAGTAATAAGATGTGTTCTGATTTCAAAGGTGTTAAAGTGTGAAGAATTTTGTTTCCTGGCATTGGCAATACCGTATATTGTCATGATAAGGGAAGATCTTGAGGACAGTTGCTTATGGAGTCATTCCAGCCTGTGTTCAGTGAACATTAGTTTAAAATTCAGTGAGCAAGGTTTGGGATCTGTTGGGGGCCACCCTGGGTTTGTGGTGGTGACGGGACCCACATTGCTCCCTCCCCCTCAGCTGGGCAGTCTGTCCGGCCACAACAAGCTTCATGGGTGAAGGTTGCTCGGAGCCGCCATGACTCGCAGAAGGCAGCATGTGAAGTGTGGCGGTCTCCTGGCTTCATTTTCTGTTCTTCCCAGCACACGAATGTTCTGAGTGACTAGGAACGAGCATCCACCCCCCACAATTAAACAGCAGGCCTTTGCAGTATAAGAACCTAAAAATCAAAATAGAAGCTTCCATAATGCACACAGACAAGCTGGTCTGGTGGTGTCAGGACGTGCTGTGCTTGGAGTCCTGCCTCAGGGCTGCTTGGAGAGGGGGCTCCAGCCAGGGTTGGGGACGTAGAGCGCTGACCCTCAGCTTCACAGTGAAGCTTGGACTCTGCCATCCATGAGAGTTATGAGGGTCGCGTTTTATATTTAAAAAACATTTTCCTTTATGTGCTCTTTAGTAGAAAGCCCATACCCGTTGTCTCCACAGCTCCACGCGTTGGTGGACAAAATCCCATTATTTTGTCTCCAGTGGTGTTTTTCTTCCAAGAAAGATTTTTTTCTCTAATATCCAAGGAAAATGCATCTTTTCATCGAACTTAAGATGCTTAGAATTTGCAGTATGCAACATTTCAAGTTTTCTATGTAACTGAATTTACTTTTCAGTTACTTGTGGAAGTTGAAGTTTAAGCCATAAAGAGTCGGCCCACGTGCGTTAGTGCTATTGTGGCCTTACACACTCACGGAGGGCCTCAGCCTCATGGGTGTGTTTTCTCCGCTTCCACTTGGAAAGAGAAGGGTCTGTGGTGCCAACAGATCCAACCGGAGTCTGCCGTGCCCTACTCGGAGAGAGTGGCAGCTGCTGACCCACAGGGAGCTTCTGTCCCCTGCGCCGCAGCCGTGTGGCACGGTCGTCAGTGCTAAAGGGTTCACAAATGCTGGACAGCAGAGATGCTCATCAGAGGAGTTGGTGGAGCTCATGCCCAGCGCTGGCAAAACAAGAATAGAATGACAAGAGCCAGGCCAGTGCGAGGTCCCCCTCTGTTAATTTCCCTAAAATAAGTACCGCTTCCCTGGCCAGGGTGCTGCAGTCCAGCTGTGACTTGTCAGCCGTTCAAGGCACTCTCCTGACAGTGGCCGCAGCTATGAGTGGTGGCCCGAAGGACGGCCGAGTTTTCCAAGCAGCCTTTAGGAGCCCGGGGGAGTTTCCCTTTTAGCCTGGAAGGTTCAACAAGGACCCTGAAGGGTCTGAAGAGGAGGCTGCATGTAAAACAGAAAGTTTCCTGGGCTGAGAGCCTCTTTGCAAGGCCATCGTTGCCTGGGTTGGGGCAGGGATTGTAACGACAGTGGCCTGGGTGGGGTTAGGTTGGGGATCAGTTTCGGAGGGGAACACGGAGACCCACTGTGCACAGGAGAAGGCGGCAGTGATGCAACATTGTGAAATAACCAGAGTCAAAGGTCAACATCAGACTGCCACAGAGGGGTGTTCCCAGGGCCCTGCTGGCCGCCATGGGGCTGTGGGAGGCGGTGCAGCCCCTTCTAGCCGTCTCTCCGCAGCTTCCCACTAAGCCCCTGTCTCTTCCCCTTCTCTTCTCCCTAGTTTGCCATGTGGGTGGACGCCGTTATATTCGTCTTCAGCTTGGAGGACGAGATAAGTTTCCAGACCGTTTACCACTACTACAGTCGAATGGCCAACTACCGGAATGCGGGCGAGATCCCTCTCGTTCTGGTGGGGACCCAAGGTGAGCGGTGTCTGTGCAGGGAGGTCCCTAAAAAACACCATCAGTTGAGCAGTAACTGGATTCATGGACTATATTTTGGTATGGGGGGATTTTAAAACAGTTTAAAGAAGGAATTAATGGCCTACTGAACCTTCCCTTTTTATAGTGAGATTCCATGAAACTAAATTTAACTGTCTCATTTTCTGATTTGATTCTATGGAGAAACTACTCCTCCACCTGAAAATAAACTCAGAAACAAACACACGCACAAGCAAGCTTTAGAAAAAAGCATCTATTTTCTTGTTTTCTCTATTATGATATTTTAATTATGTGTTGTATAAAACAACCTGTAAGCAGTCAAAGCTTATTACTTATCAGTACATCTTTAAAATAATACACGTGCCAGAGTTTTGTGTTATTCTGTTCTCTATCAGTATTTTACGATCTGTGCCTTATTTTTAATCTAGCAGGTCCCTCAGAGTCTGGAATTACACCAGGTGCATTTCTCGTCTCTCCTAGGTCACTTAAAACTTGGGCTCTTAGTAGACTCACATAGGCTCCGACGCAGCACCCTTGTTCTTGGTCTCAGATTCTCTGTTGTGCCATCGGGGTCTGTCTCACTAACATGGCACGTGCAATGTTTTTAAAAGTCAGGTGAAGGTTAACTTTAAAACTGCTCTGTCAAAAGCAGGGAGAACGAATTGTATTGTCTTTTTGTTGTTAATAGACTATTGTTGCTAATTCCTTCCCAGTTCACCTGTCCAGCGTCCCGCCCTGATGTAGCCTTTTCCCAGGGAGAAGTTAGCTGTGTGGAGCAGGTGGGGCGGGTGACACAGGCAGTGGGGGTGAGGGAGCCCTGCCGCCCTGGCCAGGACTGTGCAGAAGCCCTGCTCACGAGGTGGGCGTGTGCTGAGGGAAATTAAGCAGCGTCTGTGGGTGCTGGGTGTCAGGTATTAGAGTTGGGCTTTCCTGGAGAGCACCCTTCCCTCCGCCTTGTTTTAAGCACATGTGTGGTAGACAGCGGCCAGTGGTCACTCTGTCTGAGCACCTGGTGTGGGGACAGTCTGCATGCCCACGGTGCCCTCTGGTGGCCGTCAGGAGGCACTTCCCTGGTTCCTGTTAGGAACACACGGAATAGTCAGCTTCCACGTGGCATATGGAAAATTGGTAATAAGTAATGTTTTAAATATTATCTCAGGCAGATTCTGCCTACAGCTGCTTTGATGTTGTACAGATTAATTGTAAATTAGTGTCCTTGCTGGAGCGATACGTTTTGGAGCTGAGTTCTGTGAGTGTGGGGCCTTGTCCCAGCTGCCTGAGCTCTAGGGGGGTTGTCCTTAGGACTCGGTGTGGTGTTTTCTGTTTTTGTTTTGTTTGTTTGTTTGCTGTAGACTGTGAACAGTGATGGTTAAGTTCTCAGTCTGGGCTGGAGAGACCCGATTTGACCAGTTTTTGCTCAATACACGCCCAGCATCCTGTAGGTGCAGGGTGAAGTGTCCAACACCCCTGGACACAGGGCTGCTGGCTGTGTGGCCCTGACCCCTGCCTCTCCGGGCTCAGCTAGGGTCACTCGGAGGAGCTCGCAGGAGAGGGAGGCCCTCAGCAGGAGCGTGAGAGTGTCTGGAAATAGCTGCTTCCTTTCCTCTGCTCTCAATATAACACCAGTGTCCGAGGTCCTGCCTGGGATCCAGAGTACGCCTCTGTCCCTGCCCGGAGGTGAGCCCGCCCCTGAGTCTCCGCCTGGGCTGGGGTTGTGTATCTGAGGAAGAGGCTGCCAGGCCATCCTGTAGGCTCCTTTGCCAGACTATCCCCACTTTGCCGCTGTTCCCTTCAGCTGAGCAATGCCGCAGATGAACAGGGATGGGACGTGTTGGAGGGTACATGGCCCCTCTTCCCTGAGGGCCCCTCTCAGTCCTTAAGTAGACCTTCCAGGGCACAGGAGAAGCAGGTCAGGCTGCAGAGACAGCACCTGGAGTCTCCCTCCCTGCTGGTGAGGGCAGGTGGCTTTAGAGGTTGGTTATGGGGGCAGGAAGGAACTGAAGGAGGATTAATTCCTTTCCTTAGGGACACCTGGCATGGGGCGAGGCCTCAGCCCAAGGTGGGGGAACAGCCCGCGGGTGGCCGCATTCATTTTTTGTGGACAGGGTGTAACTGGAAAGCTGGTTGTTCAGTGTCTGTTAAACACGTTAGTTTTAAAGACTTGCAACTTAATTTGACTGGAGGGAGAAACAGTATCTACGGGAAGCAGCAGTTAAAGTGAAATGAAAACTTACACTGGGACTGGGATGCAGGGACCAAGTCTGGAAGTCCGTTCCCAGTGGCAGTGACAAGCGTGAGCCCGGTGTGCCTTGAGGCCGAGATTTGACCACACCTGAGTGGGTCTTCCATTGAGGGTGGAGGGCCTCTTGGGTCGGATGACTCCTAAGCTGGGTGGAGGCTCTGTGGCTGGGAATCTTCACATTGTGCTAAGCATCGAAAAGTCATGGAGGTTTAACTGTTCTCCTACAGTTTCCTTTGCAAATGTTTATACTTCTAAAACAATAACTTCTTTTCCTTAAATGTTGTGAAATGTAAGTTAGATTTACTGATCCATAAGACAAGAGGATAAAAGGGGGTGTCCTTTGTCTCCTAAGAAGGGTGCGGAATGTCGGGGCTGTTGGGACTGTTGGCCTGCGTCCGTGAAAGAGAGGCCTGAGTCCAAGTTCATTTGCCTTCGGGTAATTAGGAAATGATCAGTTCACCCCCATTTCATACGGAGAAAGGGAACAAAAAAAATAGGAAAAAGGATGAAGAAAGAACAAATTGAATCAGTGATTTCCTAAAGATACCACATTTTTAAACAGACTTCAAAACATGGAGTGTTAAATGCCCTTCCCAAGTAAAAATAATAAAATTTTAAAGGTTGTTGCTTCCTTCTGTAGGTCATGTTGCTCTTCCTTTGACTAGGAGGGAAATCCTGCTGGTGGGGTTTTGTTCGGAGAGTTTTTCAAGCACTCCGAGAAAGGGTCAGGTTAGAAAGAAGTCTCTGACAGGTGCCTGTTAACATTTTGGCCTCGTCTTCCCCATTCTGTGCGTAACTCTTAGGAACGGCTGGGAAGGGCCAGGACTGGGATAG
Organism: Arctocebus calabarensis; assembly: GCA_963573935.1. Lineage (NCBI taxonomy): Eukaryota > Metazoa > Chordata > Mammalia > Primates > Lorisidae > Arctocebus > Arctocebus calabarensis. The sequence continues at coordinate 96,789 of CAUYON010161847.1, read as the reverse complement.
TGGCTGACACAGACAGCTCTGTGCACAGAGGTCCCATCCAAATGACCCTTGGCTCCCGGAGTTCTGTCATAGCCTCAGGGATGCACAACACACGTGCTTGGGTCTCTGGGGGAGCGTTTATTGACTGGGAGACTGGATCAGGGGCCACACTTGGGAGAGTGACGCCCTTGTGTGAAGTGCATTTAGTGCAGGAGGCCTGAGGACCTGTTGGTAGTGACCGTGTGGGGTCTTTCTCTCTATCATATTTAAGCACTTCCCTCCAGAGCCATGTTCAACTCTCATCTCGTCCCTCTGGTCTTCTGAACATTCTTTTAATCAGTATTTCAGTTTCAGAAGCTCACCTCTAAAACAAATTTCTACGAATGAATGACTGACTATTCTGGTTTTGAGATAGTTCATTGGGAGGTAAACTGTGTTTTGAAAACTCCAGATTGATAAAAGATTGCATCTCTACCAAGAAGGGAACACGTTTTGAGTGGCTTGAGGACCTCAAGTTGTGGGAAGTAATCAGGGCTGTCTATTGTCACTTTTTGCTCTTCTCTTCCAGACGCCATCAGCTCCACCAACCCGAGGGTCATCGACGACGCGCGGGCGCGGAAGCTGTCCAGCGACCTGAAGCGCTGCACGTATTACGAGACGTGTGCCACGTACGGGCTGAACGTGGAGAGGGTCTTCCAGGATGGTAAATACTCCCTGCTGCAGATTTATTACCACCTTAGGAGGCAGGGGGCACTTTAAGGAGACAGTCCTGCCTGTCGGTCATGACTTGTGTGCACGTGAGCGACAGAAATGTCACTGGACAGGTGAACATGAGGGTTGAGCCGTGAGCGCCCCATTGCAGAGGCAATTCTCAGTTCTTTTCTGTTTGAAATGATGTGTTTAGAAGGGACAAGAAATGGCTCGGTGCCCGTAGCACAGTGGTTACAGTGCCAGCCACTTGCATTGAGGCTGGGGGGTTCGCACCCGGCCTGTGCCGGCTAAACAGCAATGACAACTGCAACAAAAAAATAGCCGGGCGTGGTAGCAGGCGCCTGTAGTCCCAGCTTCTCTGGGGGATGAGGCAAGAGAATCACTTAAGCCCAAGAGTTTGAGGTTGCTGTGAGCTGTGATGCTAGAGTACTGTACTGAGGGCAACATAGTGAAACTCTGTCTCCAAAAAAAAAAGGACAAGAAGATACCTGCCTTCAAATGACCCTGTGGTGGAGTCTTCAGTGTTGTATTATGTGACCTCTCTGTGTATTGGATGAAAAGTATCTCGGGCGAGTATTTATTAGCATGCTCTGTGAGACCGGCACGTGGCCATTTCTTTATTATGTTGTAATCATTACTCTTTATCCAACTTTGTCCTTAAGAAGTGTTTAAATATTTGATGTTAGGCTTTGAGGAGAATAAACTGAAAGGAGAGAGAGGCAACTTTGGACCAAAAAAAAGAATCACAGGATGGCACTCACACAGAGAGTGAGGATCAGCCCTTAGGGATTATCTGTTTTACGTTGTTTCATTCATTATTAATCACCCACCTCCAGGAACAGCCAGGAGCCAGACAGGAAATTTTCCAGTGTGGTGGGGGCCTGAGGTTCTGCAGTGGGGCTGACCCACAGTCAGTGATTGTGAAGCCAGATGCTGCCAGAGAGGGTCCGGGTAGGTGGGGTGGCCGTACCTTGGGGGCAGGAAGGTCTGGGATGGGGTAGTTCTTTCAGAGAAGAACCACTTGGGACACTTTTGGAAGCGTGCTCCTGGCAGAGGGTTTCATTTCTGATGGGAATCACAACAGATCAATCCCAGGCCCCTCTCCCCTGCTGGGTGAAGTCCATGGGGCAGAGCCGCCTCTGTGCCCCCTGCGCTAGTGCTGAGCACATTGCCAGGTCACAGAGCCGCGAGACTGTCCGGAGGTGATCAGGCCTAACTGCATTGACCCAGAATAAAACCAGTGGTTATCATGCTGCTCCTCCTGGCGGAGCGTCCCCCAAACTGGGCAACCTGTGCTTTTCTCTTAAATATTTAGATCAGTTTCCTGGTGACACTGTGGGAATTCCAGACTTTCACCATTTCACTTGCAAAGCTTGTTGCAGTTTCAGACTTTGCATTCCCCCCTTTCCTGTAGCACCCCAAATCCTTTCTGGGCTTGCTGTCTCTTCTGGGTCTCTACCACACAGATGGTCACCTATTCTCAGCACATTTCCTATTGATTCCTTCATTCCTCCCCTTTTTACCCCATTCCCTGACAACCCAAAAACATAGGACTCCTTGAGCCCCTGAGAAACAGCGCAAGGTCCCTGGGCTCCTGTAGCCCCTTCTCCCTTCCACTCATGATTGTCCTGGGTGTCCTTATGCCGGCTGTCAGGAGCGCGTCCCGGGGACAGTGAACCTTCCTTCCCTTGTGCAGCCCCGGAACATTGGCGAGGCTTGTGAAGTCCTACGGAAGAAAGAGCTGGGAGAGTCCCACAAGGGCCTTGGGTGGGGCAGGGTCCCTGCTGACCACTGCACAGCCCAAATGTGTGTGACAATCGAAGTGTTGTAGAGGAGGGGTCCCCACACCACGGCCCACAGGCAGAATTGCCCTGCCTATGGTTGTAAAGACTTTCTCTGAAGCACAGCTGGGCCCTCTGTTCAGGCTCTGGCTGGGTTCAGGCTGCAGAAGGGAGTGGGTGTAACAGGCTTATTACCGCCTGCAAAGCCCATAATAAGTGCTCACTGTTTCTTTGTAGAGTTTTCCAAACCCTGGTACAGGTGATGGAGCTCTGTTGTATGGATGGGTTATTCTCTAGAACAGTTCCTTTACTTTTACACTTATCTTGGTTAGCATGCATGAATTTTCCATAAATAAAAGAATCTTTGTTGTAAAAATAGTCATAGAAATTAGTTAATGCTGGGGGACGGTGAGGTTCCCATGCCTTCCTGGAAAGTGTCCTGTCCTAGTCCATGCTGGCTGCTGTGACAAATTACCATAGACTGAGTGGCTTAAACAGCAGATACTTATCTCTCATAGTTCTGCAGGTCAGGAGGTCCAAGATCAAGGTGCTGGCCTGCCTAGTGTCTGGGAAAGACTCTCTTCCTGGTCTGCAGTGTTTTCAGGTGATGGAGAGCACAGGGAGAGGGTGCATGCTTTCTGCCTCCTCCTCTAGGGGGCACTAATCCTGTCCGTGAGGGCCGCACCCTCCCAGGAGATGGAGAGCACAGAGAGAGGGTGCATGCTTTCCGCCTCCTCTAGGGGGCACTAATCCTGTCCGTGAGGGCCGCACCCTCCCAGGAGATGGAGAGCACAGGGAGAGGGTGCGTGCTTTCTGCCTCCTCCTCTAAAAGGGCACTAATCTGTCCGTGAGGGCCGCACCCTCCCAGGAGATGGAGAGCACAGGGAGAGGGTGCATGCTTTCTGCCTCCTCTAGGGGGCACTAATCCTGTCCGTGAGGGCCGCACCCTCCCAGGAGATGGAGAGCACAGGGAGAGGGTGCATGCTTTCCGCCTCCTCTAGGGGGCACTAATCCTGTCCGTGAGGGCCTCACCCTCCCAGGAGATGGAGAGCACAGGGAGAGGGTGCATGCTTTCTGCCTTCTCCTCTAGGGGGCACTAATCCTGTCCATGAAGGCTGGACCCTAATGATCTGATCACCTTGTAGAGGTCCCACCTCTTAATACCTTCACACTGGGGTTTAGGATTTCAGTGTACAATTTGGGGAGGAAGGCAAGGACACACAGTCCCTGACATGACATATCCCAGGTATTCAAGGCAGTGGTCAGGAAGCCATTGTGTGCTGGGAGCATTTCATTGTCTTCCTCAGGCTGGGGGGTCAGCGAAGGTATCACATGTCATGATGCTAACCTGCTGAAGCACGGTATTCCCCTTGCTGAGATAGCTCATATAGAAATACTTTGATTAGTGTTATTTTTCACAGGCTTGAGAGATTTCCATTTTCCTATTTCTCATTTTAGAAGTAATACTTTCCGTTAAATATTTGGATTTTATAAAATCTGAAAAGGATACCTGTGATGCTACAAACTTCTATGACTCCTGCGATTTTGTTTTTAAAATATTTTTATTTACATGAATATAAGTTTTCAAAATAAAATTAGGGTTATTACCCTGTATGTTTTATATATTGTCTTCTTTTAAAATTTAAATTATAAACTCTTTCACTGTCACTGTCAGTAATAAAAGTAGTTAACTAGATAAGGCTGTATTCAATGCTTAGCAATTCTTTTTTGAGACAGAGTTTCACTTTGTCACCTGGGATGGAGTACTGTGGCATTATAGCTCACAGCAACCTCAAATTCTTGGGCTCAAGCCATTCTCTTGCCTCAGCCTCCCAAGTAGCTGGGACTACAGGTGCCCAATGCAGCACCCAGCTATTTTTCGAGATGAGATCTCACTCTGGCTCAGGCTGGTCTCGAACCTATGAGCTTAGGCAGTCCACCTGCTTGGCCTCCCAGAATGCTAGAATTACAGGCGTGAGCCACCGCACCTTGGCCTACTTAGCAATTCTTAACAATAAATCCTTAAGGGAAAAATATTGCAAGGTTTGTGATGATAACTGAAGAAATCAAGGCTCAGAGAAGTTTATACTTCTAACTGGACCAATGGCACATAGCCTGGACTGTCCTCCATCCTGGGACCTGAGGACCTTGCCACAATGCTGGGCTGTTCTGTCATTAAAACGGAAGCAAACCAGCTCTTTGGGCCCTGAGGATGCACTGGCCCTGCCTGCAGCCCTGGGGACGCCTAGGAGGGCACATGTGGCAGCAGGTTTTCTGCCCGTCAGGGGTTCTGTTTGTTTACATTTCTCTTTTGATTTTGGCCCCTTTTATGCCCTGGGGCTTACTTACTTTTTAAAGAAAGAGAAAATAAAGAAAAAGTGTACAATTTCTGTGTAATATTTAGCTTATGGATAAAAGAAGAAAACGAGCCAGGTGCTCCCATCTGCCCCTGGGAAGTCCACCTTTCTCGTCACTGGCCAGCCAGCTTTATGTCGGGGACCAGGGACCTCATTCTTTGCTTATTTAACTTTTGACTTCTTAGTGTCCCAAAATAGGAGGAAAACTGTAAAATTCATGGAGAAACATGACATCTGATTCCTTTCCTTTTGTTCATGTAGTTGTCCAGTGGGCACCTGCAGGTGACTTTTGAGTAACTGGCAGGTAACTGTTGTGACGTGGGTTTGGGGAAGCAGGCAGGCCGGCGGGCTCACTCATCCCCTCACATATTCATTGGCTGGTTTGAGCACCAGCTTCCCACACATGTGGGTCTTCCTGGGAGGTAGAAAAGATTGGGAAGTGCAGGTGTGAACTCTGAACATGGACCAGTCACTCAGAAACATGAACTTGTGTCTCGCCCAAGAGTGGAGGAGAGGTGTGCCAGGCACGGCTACCTTCTGCTGTCCTTCCCAGGGGTCTGGGAGCAGCCTTGCTTTCTCTCACTGGTGGGGTTGTGTGGCTTGCAGAGCAGGATGGCCTGGCCCCCACAAGGGAGTTCCTTTAAAGAAGATTCACCTTTAGATAATGAGCATACCTCCGGTTTCTACTTCACTGGGCTGCAGGGTCTGAGTGGAGACAGTGGAGCCCTTGGGAAAGGGTGTGTCTGTTGCTGCTAGCAAAGTCCGAGGGATTAACCACACACCAGCTTCTGCATTCACAAAGATAGTGGTGATCGCTGTGTTCAGCATTACATGTTTTGAAAGTCCCTGGTCTTTTGTTCTCTTAGGGCCTATAAGAAGAAGATACAGGTTTATAGAAAAGTGAAGTTCTTTCTTGCAGACATTGTTTCTCTGATGCTGTGATTTTTTTTTTATTTTTAAAGGTAAATTTCTCCTTTCTACAAAGAAACCAGGTTGAAATTTTCCAGGGAGCATGTGTCTGTCAGTTGTCTAGGAAGGCCAAGGAGGGTGGTGTTGCTGGTGGCATTTTGTAACCTCCATGTTCAAAAGTAGCCTAAGGTAGTTACAACCTACAGACAAAAGTAAGCTCTTCCCAAGACCATGCAGCATTAAAGGTGGTAGGAATACATCAGTGCACAGTGAAAAGGCTCTTTGGAGCATCACACACACCAGCCCAGGAGGCAAGGAGCAGCCCGTGCCCTCTCATCCTCATAGTGACACCTCCAGGGTTTTAATTCCTTGTAGATAGATTCTTAGAGATTGCAAATCCTAGCCTCTTCTGAAATGCCTTAGAATCTGTCACCTTACAGAGCACTCATGCACTCATGGCACTAACTTGTTCGCTGCAGGTGATACCACTGTATGGTAAACATAGTGATTTGTGTCATGGTGACTTACTCAACCTGAGGATGAGATAGAATTTTTTATTTTTTAAGAGACAGAGTCCCACTTTGTCACTCTCAGTAGAGTGCTATGGCGTTATAGCTCACAGCAACCTCCAGCTCGTGGGCTTAGGCGATTCTCTTGCCTCAGCCTCCCGAGTAGCTGGGACAACAGGCACCTGCCACAGCGCCCGGCTATTTTTTGTGTTATAGTTTGGCTGGGGCCGGGCATGAACCCGCCACCCTCGGTATATGGGGCCGGTGCCCTACTCACTGAGCCACAGGAGCAGCCTGAGACAGACATTTTTATGTTGACTTTGTATGGAGTAGAGTCAGTGGCCCCTTTATTTTAATTGAGCATGTTTTATGATTTTTAAATTATGGTATGTGGTATTCCAAAGGGCCCTGATGCCTGAAGAAGGTTTCCCCTTCACGTGGAGGCGTGCGGGGATTGGAACCAGGGGAGTGGTACAAAGAATCGTCTTGTCCCCTTAGCTGAGCAGCTTTATGTCTTCCCTCCCGCCTCCCCAAATGAGTTGAGGTAGATTTCTCTGAATTATGAACAGTGTTGTTTTGTTTGTGGGTCGTTTTATTATGCCTCCCAACATCAGTTGTATATAGAATTTGATATTCTTAACATGCACGTTCTAAAAATTCTAGTCATTTGTTAAACCTGAGTTCATGGCAGCACAGTACACATGTCCCAGGCCTGTTCCCCAGTAAAACTTCAACTTCATACCTTCTTACACTGCTAGTCGTAGGACAGCAGGAAAACCCACGTGCAAAATTTTGCTCCGATAATAGTTGTTAGATCACAGAATAGATACGTTTTTTTAATATAGGAAGAAACAGTTCAGTTCTAGGTACCTGAGGGGGTAAAGCTGGCTACAGCATCAGGTTACTGTGCCCACGGCCTTGCTGATCATAAGGTTTTCCTCTGCTCACACTTCGGTGCATCACTGCAGGTGGGCGTTTATCTGGTAGAGCAGTCCCTGTTCCGGGAGATCTGTGTCAGTCCTTTGACAACGTCACCTTGTCTTTATGTTTGTGTTGCAATTAATGTTCTGGAAAGCACGTTCATAGGAGCCGTGATTTCTCCCCTTCCTGGGAGTACTCACCTGTGCGTACCAACCCCTGCCTGGAGCCTGAGCTGGGGCGAGGTCCCCTGGCTTCCCAGTAGGGGAGCCTCAGCTTGGCATCCACCCTTTCCTTCCAAAGGTTGAAATCCTGGTGTACAAAGAATTCATTTCCCATTAAACGCCTGCAGCTGCTTGGTCCTAATTACAGGAGTGCCCCGAACAAGAGTAGCTGCATTAATGAGCCCGTTTGTGCAATCTAATTGCATGCACTAGAGCATCATTAAATGGGGACAGTCCCCTGGGATTTTTCTCCTGAGTGCCCCATCATCTTGTACCATTTTGTTTTGCTGACACCACAGTCTTTTGTTTGTGCTGTTAAAAGATATGTCAATTAGGCCTATTCTATTCTCTCCTGAAACCAGCTTAATTTTCATTGTTGGGGTGGCCTTTTTTTATTATTTGTTGCTGTTCTTTTTCTCTTATTCTGTTAGAGATCAGATTGGAGCTAATGTGTGTGTTTGGCAAAGGAGTACTTTGAAAAGTAAGAATTTTCCCCTTTGAAAGCGAGCCGTGTCCAGGGTGGAGATAAAGTTCATGTGCCAATGTTAAACTATTTTAAATTGCACAGGAACTTATTGTCCGCCCTGTATGTGTGCATTCATTGTGCCTTTGATATATATTTATATATATAAAGGGTGAACTAATGAATCATTGAACATTTACTTTTGAATCATTTGTGGTAAGGAAATAATGTAAAATAGTTTAACATAGTAAATTGCACATGGACTTTTTGGCCACCCCTAGCAGTTTAAGAGCTTCGGATATAGGATGGCAGATGTTCTAGGGCCCAGTTGACAGCTGGAGTCCCTGGTTGGGCCTGTCTGCTTCCCAGCGTCACATGGTGCCTGCCGCTCGAGCCAGGTGAAGCCAGCATTTCTGGTTTCCTCCTGCAGCTTCACTGTGCCCCTGTCCCCATCACTGTGACCATGTTCATATACCCTGTGCCCCACCCCTTCCCCCATGTAGAAAAGTCACATTTCTAAGACTTCCCGGGACAGGTGGGTGATTGGTTTGTATTAGGACGGTGCAAAAAAGGTTCAATTGCTTAACTAGTATTTTGTTAAAGGAGTTATAATTATATTTTTAAGCTTTCTGTGAACAAAGATGACATAAAATAAGGTACTCGTCTGTATAAGGCTCAAGCAGTGCCTCCAAGGTGGTGAAGCTGCCAGGCAGAGAGGAAGACAGGAAGTGTTTTGTGGCTGGACATGGCGGCTCACACCTGTAATCCTAATGCTTCGGGAGGTCAAGGCGGGAGAAGCACTGAAGGCCAGGCGTGTGAGACTAGCCTTAGTAAAAGTGAGGTCCCATCTCTACTAAAACATAAACAAATTAGCCGGGTATGATGGTGGCCACCTGTAGTCCCAGCTACTTGGGAGGCTGAGGCCGGAGGATCACGTAAACTCAAAAGTTTGAGGTTACTGTGAGCTGTGACGGCACGGCACTCAACCCAGGAGACAGTGAAACTGTCTCAGGAAAAGAAAAGAGAAAAATAAGCCTCTTTAAGTCTCTCTAAAGTTAATTGGTTGGGTCTTTTAAGGTGTCCTTGGTCCTGGTTTGAGGGCCTTCCTGGTGTCAGCTTTAACCTGGGGGTAATTTTCTGTCCCTGCCTGGGACTCCTAAGATGGTACAATCCTGGGAAAATGAGACTCTGCCAGTTGCCTCCAGAAGGGACACGTGTGGCCCAGGGTTTCTAATCTCCCAGTAACTGGAAGGCAGCCTGCCTGTCTGGTACCGACACTGAGCAGGCTTTCGGTGTAACCTGCTGGTGGGGGCGCGGTGTGTGAAGAAGGGCTTGGTCTGGTGCCATCTGTGTCTGGACGGGAAGGTGCATACATGTTTGGTAGCGAGTATGGGTGCGACTCACAGTGCTGCCGCTGCTCCTTGTCTCCATGTTTTCAAATTCAGTTCATTTCTTAATCAAAGAAGCAGCTTCTATATGAGGGTGAAATCACAAATTGAAATAATATAGAAATTAAAACAAGCTTTTTGTGTGTGTAGGGAAGCATAAATTCAGAGGTTAAAAAAAAAAAACGATGAACCAAAAATACTTTCAAGTTAGTATTTTTAGAAAAGCATTAGTTTGGGTTCAAAAATTCTTATGGTTGTGAAGCTGCAAAAGCACGTGTTCTACAGCTGAACCGCACATCTGGCACGGAGCTGGGGCGAAGTCTTTCAGACACACTCAATAAATACAAATATAGTAAGACAAAATTACTTACTGAGCCGCACCAAACATTTTCAGGACTAATTTGAGAATGTGTTTGAGATGATTATCCTGGAATAAATGTAAGTGGTTTTGAATATTATTTCAATTATTTTATATTACAAATATGATTTAAGATTCACTTAAAATCACCCATCTGAAATGAAAATGTTTAAGTTGGGGGAGAATGTTAGTTATCATTGTACTCCATATGAAACTTGATCACTATTAAAATGGTTTGTGGTACAGCGGGCCAGAAGAAACCTATAAGGAAAGGAGGGAAGGTATTTTGGTTCTTTCAGAAATAATGGGAAAAAGTCTTAATGTCGTAATCAAGGTTGATGATAATTCAAACAACCAGAGACGGCGAGTAACCTTTTATTTAGGAGTGTTGTAGGATATTAAGTTAATAAAGGCAGTTACTTTATTAACAATGTTTTACCCCAAGTCTGGAATTTTTCATGCTGTGCTTCTCGTACTGGAGACATTTAAATGTGCCCAGAATCTCACACGTGGGCGCAGAAATGCCTGGATTAACTCTCACACTGCCAAAATCACATCATTAAACACTATTAGCAAATGCTCTCTGTTATGATTTCCATGGTAAGACTTATCTCTTTTGCTCATAGAATTAATTTTATCAATGACATAGAAAATGGTTATTTTCATACTTTCCTGCACTGTGGCATCATGGCTGTGCTTTGCCCCAGGATTCCTTCTAATGACTTCAGCCAGCTTGAATTAGCCTGATATATCATTAACGCATACAAATGGCTTTTATTTTTGTTCATAATCTGTTCATCATGCCATGGCATTCTGCTCTTCCTAATGTTTTTAAAATGATTAAATGGAGATGTGCTTTGTGACCTATTTAACCCTCCGTGGAGCCTTTGCTCAAAAGTACAAGGCAGTGTTACTTAACCAGGACGCTCAGAAGCTGTTTTAGTCTATGGCTCGTGTTTCCCAGTTATTTTGAAGGCTGCCGTTTTATGAATTTTCCCCTTTGACAATGTGGACATTTGTGGAGGAGCTGAAGTTCTTTGACACGGGGAAGGGGCTTTGCACCAAGGTTCGGCATTTCTCACATGGTTCCTGTGGGACGACCCTGATGAGGGTCCAGGAGTGTGTGTGGGACGGAGGCTCAGAGCAGATTTCCGGCACCCCCAAACGCCAGGCTCTGGAATCTGGGGTTAGTTTATGTAACTAGTGCAGAGTCCTGGGAAATGTGGGGACACACAGCACTGACAACCTGATCACTCTTCTCTGATGTAGGCAAAAGTAACAGCAAAGGATGGATTTCAAAATTGTTTTTCTAAAAGAAAAACATAATGTAGAACTATGGACTAGGGCAGTGCCTGTGGCTCAGTGAGTAGGGCACTGGCCCCGTATACCGAGGGTGGCAGGTTCAAACCCGGCCCTGGCCGAACTACAACAAAAAAATAGCTGGGCGTTGTGACATGCGCCTGTAGTCCCAGCTACTCAGGAGGCTGAGGCAAGAGAATCGCCTAAGCCCGGGAGTTGGAGGTTGCCGTGAGCTGTGACATCACAGCACTGAGGGCAACAAAATGAGACTCTGTCTCTAAAAAAAAGAAACTTTAGACTGGTTAGATTTTGTGAAATGTGCCAAGGAGAAAAGAGAAATGATTTTTAAAGGATGTGAAATATGGACATAAAACTGCTCGTAACACTACTAGCTGGTGGCAGTTCTTAAGACCTGCTGTGTGCCTGCCACATGCTTGAAAGCGATGGCCTCGTGTGGCTGGCAAATTTCACAGCCTGCTCTTTCACCTACCCCTTGAGCAGCCCTAACCTGAAAATCCAAAATTGGGAATGCTCCAAACTCATTGAGTGTTCACAGAAGCGTCGGAGTTTCAGATTTTCAGTTGAGGCATATTTAACCTGGAAGTACTATGCAAATATACCAAAATCCCAAACACAACTGGTTTCAGGGATTTCAGATAAGGGATGCTCAACCTACGAGCAGTGATACCTTTTCTACACTATATAATTACAGACCTTTGCATTGCATTTTATTGAGGAAATATAACAATGTTTGGCCCAGTGTCCTAATAGACGTGTAGGTGGGTTCTTCCCGCCATACATTTCATTTAGGGTCCGTGCTTCAAAGTGCATGGCTTTCTCTACAGAAGTCTCCACCTCCATACCTAATCACGTCCTCAGGACACATCTCTGCACGTGCGATTGAATAGCTTAGGGCTTTGGATTTGCCTTCTCTGAAGCTACTCCGGTTCAGGCTCCTCTAGCTTCTGTCATGTTTCTGCTCTGGCCACACTGGGTATTTTCATTTGAAACTTTTATTTGTTAATGGACAGGAAAAAAAAACAAGTAATTATTTTAAGAAGGTCTTCCCCTAATATGCAAATATGTATAAGTTCAACGCCTGCAATCAGTTGTTTGGTTAAGTGAACCCAATCTGTCCCAGGTGGGAAAAGGTCAGCACACCGGCCAGGACAGCCAGGGACCAGCTGGTCCAGCCTGCCTCGCTGGCTTCATCAGACAGATTTGCTAAGGCTACAGCAGCCCAGCTCCCCCAGTGTGCATGCCCCAAGCGTGGGTCTTGGGAGCCGTGTGCAGCTGTGATTCAGGGGTGCGTTTGGCCATGAAAGAGGCATATGCTTCCTTCCACTCTTCCAAGTGGGGCTGGGTGGTTTCATTAACACATTGCTTAGTGTCACCTTAGACAAATACCTAGAGCAGTGGTTCTCAACCTTCCCAATGCCACGGCCCTCACGTTGTTTTGACCCCCAACCATAAAATTATTTTCGTTGCTACTTTATAACTGTAATTTTGCTACTGTTATGAATCCTGATGTAAACATCTACATGCAGGACGTATTTTCATTGGTCGTGACCCATAGGTTGAGCACCGCTGATCTAGAGTGAAGTTCATTCCAAGGGAAGCAAAGATACAGGGAGAGTCTTCGTTCCTTGGTTCCTTGAGTTTGGTCCTCCCCCTGAGCTGTCCATCATGATAGCGCTCCCAAGGGCTGGAGAAGCCCTCTGCACTCGCCCTCTGTTTCCACGAACAGAAACTGAGTTCTAGGCAAGGGCGGCCTCAGCTTCTGCCAGATGGCTCACATTTCTTCCTTTTCTGGGTCTCCAAGTGGCCACGTGGCCAGGGGGCCTAGAAGGTCACCTGGCCCCATGTTTCCCAGCATTTACCCTGGCGAACATGCAGGTCTTCATTGTTGCACGTTTGAACTGTGGGTCACGGTCGCATTGTCAGCCTGTGTGAAAATCAGAATGCCCAGTGTGGCACAGAGGAGCGGGTGGCACCCTGAGTGTTCCTCCCTGGGCTGGGGGTTCCATCCCCCGTAGAGGTGCTCAGCTGTGCTATGACTTGAACGTGTCCGTTTGCAGGAGCACTGGGAGTCCTCCCCCAGTGCCGTAGTTCAGGGTGAATTTGGGGGAGTATATGAGTTTTGGAATTTCAGAAAACTCCCTCATTTGATTTTGTGTGTAAAATGCAAGAAGAAATAGTGGACACGTATGCCGTCATCTGGGTGCTGGGAGATGCTCCATCCTGGCACCAAGATTTGGTTGTTCGATGAAGAACCAGAGTGGTGCTGTGCTCATTCATTTCCTTCCTGACCTGCAGACGTGGGGAATTGCAGAGCTGGGAGCGCTGAGGCCTCGTCTAGCTCGACCTTCCCTTCCCAGAGGAGCAGGCGGGTCCTAACAGAGAACTGTTTAAGTAGCTAAGCAGATGCTACAAATTTTAGGTCTATGTGTCTGGACTGCACCGTACTATCTTTGCTTTGTAAATGTTATACTTAAAAGCTGTTCAATACATTTTGAAACCCGATAGTGAAATGAAGCACTCTTTAAAGTTGTCATTGTTTTTAACAAAATGGAAGCCATTTTAACACTGAGGGTTCTTGAGTTAAGTGCAATGCTATAATCAACGTATAGATTATTTTTGATAAGCTACCTACTAAAAACTCACACAGACTGTCACATAACACAGAACCCACTCCAGGACGGGACCTCTTCCCGTCCCCCTGTAGTTCAATAAACTGCCACAAGGGGGCACTGACAGCGCTCACAAGGCTTATTCTCATTTGCGTATTTTTCTTTTTGCTGTCACCATGGAGAACACAGACATAATAAAACTAACACACTGGTTTAAGAGATCATTTAGACCTGTAATAAGATACACTCCATAAAGTATGTGAAGTTACTGGATCAGCAGCACATGAATGCAGAAGTAAAAAAGTTTCACTGGAATGGGGAAAACAAAGTAAAAAGGATGAAATTATATGTTCTGTGGTTAAAGGATTGTGGTCCAAAGTCCTTCTTCCTTTTTGCTCTGAAAAGGAATCAAAGAAAATGTTGCCAAAGATCTTTCTTTATAGAGTGTAATAAATAGATTTGTCTTGATTTAGTCCATCATTCTTGTAATGGAGACCATCTAGAGTTCCCCGGGCCTGTGTGACAGCCAGGTGTCTGGCTTTTGGGTCTGGAGGCAGGTGGGGCACAGGCCTCTGGTCCACACCAGGGACTACTGAGGCCTGGCAGGGAGGCCCTGCAGGCTGTGGGGTGGGGTTGTCGGCCCAGGAGTTCTGCCCAGTGCTGGCCTTTTCTGTTCCTGAGGCTGTGTGCTTGGTGCAGTCTGGTGCATGGGTGAGAAGGGGAAAACAATTACAAAATCAGACCGATACTCCTGGGCAGAAAGGAGGGAGCTGATCATTTCTCGGAAATGCAGATAATCCTTTTGCTGCAGATCTCGGCACTGTTACTGAGAGGTAAATCTGAGAAAGAGCCGCTTAGCAGCCTTCCTGTTCCCTGGAAACTGACAACAGGCCGGGGCCCAGCAGAGATGGGACTCTGATACATACTGTCTTTATCTAGGATGGGTCTTTTAGCTTCTTCAAGGATTTTTTTTTCCTTTTTTCCTCCTTAAGTTAGAGGACTTCTCTCTTTATTTACTTTTCTTTTTACCCCTTATTCTTTCCTAATACATAAAGTCCTTTAGAAAGTGTAGCTTCTCAGATCAGAAAAATTTCAATTTTTTTATTTATAAAATGGAACTAATTACACTCTTGGTCCCTCGAATGAAAAATACATCAAATCACAAACTATTCTTTTAAAATAAAGCTTTCTTTACGAGAATACTTACAAATTGAGTGTTTAGATTCAGAATTTATAAGAAATAAAATATATTTTGAACAACTGTACAGTTTTCAGTTACTGGAATAGTGGAAATGTGGCAGAAAATCCTGAGAAGGCGGAGAAGTAAAAGTGGGCAGTTGCATCAGAATAGACAATAACATCCCCCGGGAGGGTAGGCAGGCCGGCTTTCAGAGAATAGGCTTTCAGTGCCAAAGAAGAATGTTTCACCAGCCCCTGAAAATCAGGACATTGGAGAGGGGGCCGTGGGCAGAGCTGTGGCCACGGCTGAGGCGTGTCTGAGAGCTCAAGGCGCTCACAGGGACATTCTCAGAACCCGCAGAAGTGTGGTGAGGGTGGGCACGTCTGCTGTGGGAGGACACCTGCTCTCTGCCGGGGCAGGTGACAGTGCCTCCGAGCACTTGCATTCTGAGTGTGGAGGGCAGCCTGGCCGAGTGGGCCGGGCTCCAGTTCAGCAGCAGAAGCTGGCTCCTTGTTTCCTGGTTAATTTCTTAGGGGAAAAGAAAACCCTGTTGCCGAAATACAGTTTGAAAAAGATGGGTTTCCTAAATGTGGTTTCTGATTACAGACCTCAGCAGGTATCTAATACTAATAATTATACTAAATACACTAATGATTCCAGGAATTTGGAATGTGAGTGACGATTATCATAAAAGCAGACCAGAAATTGATAGCATCGGACCCTGTCCTGACATTTAGTTTCCCTGGGTGTCTTCCCTCCTCAGGCTCTTAGTGCATGCCTGTGTAGCTCCGCACACTGTCGTGCTGGTGCCTTGGGGGTGGGGGGGCGGTCCTGCTCACTTGCACACCTAGAGCCAGGTCTGTCCCTTCAGCCAGCACAGCCCCTGGGTGCAGGGTAGGGGGCGGAGGGAGGGACCAGGTGCAGCAGGGTGTGCCCAGGTCTTCCGCATCCCAATTTCTTTTTCCTCCTTCAGCAACAGGGTTTGTGTTTTCTTCTCCCTTTGCAGAAAGTCGTCAGCATCAAGTCACTGGCTTATGTTAAACATGCGTTTGTGGGAAAGAGCCCGGGACAGGCCTCACCTCCTCCTCTGTTTCCTCTTTCTTGGCAAGCTCTTTTCCCAAGTAGTTGTTAAAAAAACACAATTAGTGGTTCCAGTTCATGTTGTGTGATATGAGAACAGTTAGGAAGCTCTTGAAGAAATGTAATGGTATACAGAGAAATCCTTGCAGCATAATATATAATTAACTTAATTGCTGTAAAATATGGTCAAGGTAAGGGGTGGTGAGAAAAGCCAGTCCGGTGAGGGGAGGGCAGCTCCATGTGGCCTGTCACCTGGTCGATCAGCTGGTGCTTAGGGAAGCGCAGGCAGGTCCTGCACTGGCTCCGTCTGTCCCTGAGGTGTGGCTGGGGTGCAGGACACAGTAGCACCTTGTGCCTGAGTGAGCCCTGCATCGTTGGGCAGGAGCTCGCTCCCCGGCTTGGCCCTTCCCATGCACTGGCGTTTCTCAGTGTTACGGTTCACACCTATTTCTGTCAACATAGGCATTTATGTATATTTTATGTATTATCTGTTTATATATATTAAACATTCATATTTTCTGATTCAAATAACTTGCCTTTAAATATAAAGAAACTATTAAGAAGCCAGTGAAAATCTCCTGTGATCTTACCTACTAGTAATAACTAACATGTTATTTGAAACTTCCATCTGATCAGTTTTCAAAAATTTTTAAGTAAAATTGGGTCTTTATTCTATATCCTTAAAAAGGATCTGACAGTGGGCCTGGCCATGGTGGCTCACGCCTGTAATCCCAGCACTCCAGGAGGCTGAGGCAGGAGGATGACTTGAGTCCAGGAGTTTGAGGTTACCGTGAGCTGGGGGCTGATAGTGAGCCTCTATTCTCAAAAGAATAAAACAAAAAACAAAGACCTGAGACTGCTTCTTTACTGTGACTTGATATCCTGTAGCACCTGTGTTGTGACTCCACAGCGTTCCTTTCTGGCTGGTGTCTGCCAGCCGGGCGTGTATCAGCCCAGAGACACCTTCCTTGGGCCCCTTCTGTAAATCTCCTGAGTGCCTGTGGGTAGCAGGTGCCCTCCGTCTGCTCAGGGCTCTTCTTTCTCCAGTAGCTGCTTACGCCCTTTACCATCAGATCAGGCACGGCCAGCTGTGAACTTCCTGGGCCTGACCAGCGCACCTGTCCTGGTAGAGGAGCTTGTCCATGGACAGGCCTCGGTGGGTGCTGCAGCTGTGTGTTGTGGCTGTGAACGGGGCAGCAGCCTCTGGCCCCTCTCCTGTGCCCCAGGCACCAGTGACCCATGCTGTTATAATCTGGCTTCTAGGTTGACGTTACCACCAGGAGAAGTTAACAGGCAGAGGATGCCAGGATTTCTTCTCAGCAGTAATAGAGGTGATATGATTAAATACACACATTTGATGAAAACTGCCCAGGACCAGATAGGCTCCCTGTGGGCTCCCCCTTTTTTGCTGGTAAATTACAAAAGTAAGCTAGATTTCTTAAGGTTCCATTTCTAAATCCATGTATTTGCCCAATAATAAAATCATCTACAGTAGAAGATTTAAATAAAACAGAAGCTTAAAGCGAAGGACGAGAACACTCATAATCATTTCAGAATTTTATTAAAACTGCTTAGAAAAGCTGAATGGATTCAGGAGAAGAAAAAATGCCTTTGGTGGGTTATCACAGACAGTACTGGCATAATTAGTCTCAAAGCAACACATTCCAACGTTTCAGGAATATCGGATCCATGAGTGAATTGGTGTGGTGGTCAGGGGAATGGGCCTCCCAAGAGACAGTCCCGTTCTAATCCTAGACCCGGTAAATGTGGAAACTTCTAGGGACAAAACCAGGGGCTTTGCAGACGTGATTGAGACAAGGATCTGGAGAGTATCCTGGGTTGTAGCTTGGGCCCTGCACACGATCCTGTGTGTCCCTGAATAGGGGGTAGAGGGAGCCTTGTCACACACAGGGAGTGTGGAGTAGAGAGCGGGGAAGAGGCCGTGGGGGTCAGCGTGGTGTGGACACAGGAGCGCCGGGGCCTT
Source organism: Arctocebus calabarensis (assembly GCA_963573935.1). Taxonomy (NCBI): domain Eukaryota; kingdom Metazoa; phylum Chordata; class Mammalia; order Primates; family Lorisidae; genus Arctocebus; species Arctocebus calabarensis. The sequence goes on along the minus strand of CAUYON010161847.1, from coordinate 79,019 downwards.
CAGAGGGGGTGTGGTGCTGGTGGCACCAGGATGTCAGCCAAGTGGGAGAGATTTGGGGTTCCAGCCTCGAGAACTATGAGGAAGCTGCCGGTTCTGTGGGAACTTGGTAAGGGCAGCCTCGGGAAGCTGCTGCAGATGGCGAGAGGCCAGGGGCTTTAGGGCGGCCCTGGGGAGGACATCCCGTAGGGGCACCTGTGAGAAATGCTTTGGCAGTAGGGATGGGGGAAGGGATTTAACATCATTGGTCTCTCGTTAAAGAGCACGAGAACACGAGATGAGCACACCAACATTATTGCATAGCGGCCTCCGCACCTGTGGTGTATCACTGCTATAAATAGTGTCCAGAGAAGTTGGCTGGGGCCCAACCTTTGGCCCTGCTTCTTCCTCGGAGGACACCTGATCGGCGCTGCCCTGCTGAGACTGCTGCTGAGACGCTCACTCCTGCTAATACTGTGATTTCTAAGGTGCTTCTGCACCTGAGACCTGAACAAGACACACCCAGAGTGAAAGTGCATAGTGGTCCGCGTCCTGACAGTTTAATGGGCTGGGGCCAGCACCCTGGCACCAACACCCGTGTGTGGCCTGCCCACGGGTGCTCAAGGGAGTCTCCCCGCCACCCCACCAGGAACTGCACATGGGGACGCGGGGAACAGGCCTATATGCCTGCAGCCAGGCTGACCCGAGGTTGCCAGTCCGGGGGAGGGTCTCTGCCCAGCGAAGCTGGTGGCTGGGTACACTGGGAGACCAGGGCGTGGGAGGGCAGCTGTAGTTGCCCTGCCTGGTGTTCCGTAGGAGAGAGCCCGGCGTAGATGGGCTTGGAGCCCAGGACGCTAAAGCAAACGTGGGAGTGCTGCGAGGCTGCTGGCCGTTTCTGTTGACCCCTTGTCCGGGTCAGTTCCATCTTGCGCAGTAGAGGGGCGTCCTGGTCTGGATTCTGCCTCCCTCTCACTGCCCACCTCGCTATTCCAGTCCTGCCCTCTCACCCCAGGCTGGCAGCAACCTTGTTCCCTAAACCCAGTGGCCACTGTCCCTCCTCTCACCCTCACCACCTCAGGGGCTTGTCACCCGCTCTTTCCCTTTGTGACACCAGACCCTCATGTTGTTCTTTACACCCAGGGCAGCTGCTCCCCCCTCATGGGGTTTCTGAGATCCAGTCCTAGCAGCAGATCTTGCCCCCTTATAGTGGCCTCAGACAGAACCCGAATTCATTTCCCTGTTTAACACACATACTTCACGCACAGCACGGAGAGACATGGTGGGACCGGCCCCACAGCACTCGTGACCCTGCTCTCTTGTTCACAGCCCAGAGGTGGCAGAGAACTTACGCTCAGTGCACTTGGCTCTGTCCCCAGATGATGCAGTGCCAGTCCTGAGCGTCTGTCCCACCAGCCTTTTCAAACTAGGAAAGAAACCACATTGAAACTAGAGCTGCTGATCTGAGGCCTCTTGTAGACTACCAGAAAAATCCTTGACCGTGCATCTGGAGTCAGACTGCCTCCTCATTTTAGCCTTCTCATAGTTCTTATTTTATCCAACCTTTCTACTTGTTTCAAAGTATGACAGAATTTGAAATAGATTCATCAAAGCAGTCAGAAAACGTAACTCAGGTGGAATTATTTACACTAATTCGAAAATAATCGAAGTACATGAAACTTCCTAAAGCCCAGATGTTTCTCATAACTTTGCAAATGACAACTGAGCTGATGCCAATGAGGTGCCACTGAGGAACTGTGACTTGGTGGCGACAGCTGTTATGGGGTAGCGGCCGCTCTCGGGCAGAAGCAGGAACTCAGTATGTGCCAGATGCCCATCTGGGTGCTGCTCGGCAACCAGGAAACCAGCACGAAGATCATGGCAGGTGGATGAACCACAGAATCTCAGCATCTCACTTCCTTGGTTTCCCTGCTGTGAAATGGAGATACCTTATCATTATTTCCTCCTCGCAGGGAAATGCACCTAAGGCCTGGGCCCAAGAAGTTGTGTGGCAATGAGCACATAGCAGAGATGCCGTCATCATGAGATAGCAAAAGCTGAGCACCTGCCCTTGGCTGTGAGGTGGAGCCGCAAGCAGAGGCCGCCTCTGGGCGCAGCCTCCAGGTGTGAGCTGGTCTCGCTGTGCCCTTGGGAAGGTCCCCCAGGCCTTCTGGACCTGGCATTTTCCAGCTGACAAAGATGTTGAAATGGTTCTGTCTGGTTCCAATGGGATATAGGCGAAAAAGCACTAAGTCCGCTGTAGCCTCTTTTTCCCATCTGTTCTGGAAGCTGATTATTATACAGGGTGTCCCAAAGGTTGCCATACACACATGCATCCTAGGTAGGAAAAACTAGAAATTGCAGCTAAATATACCTTTATTTACAGAATACTCAGTACAGATTTGTAACAAAAGTATTTCTCTACATGTTGCTTACATAAACATAAAAGTATTAAATTGAATTTGTTAATTTTCCTTTGCATGGCGACCTTTGGGACACCCTGTAAATTTGAATCCTTTGAATAATAACACTGGCTCATTCATTAAAAACAGTTATTGGACCTATTAAGTGAACTGAATGGTTAATGACGTTCTCCTCTATTAACGTCTGGAGATGACAGGCCAGGCCCTCTGTGCATAACCACAGCTTACCTACTAATTAGTTGAGTGCCCTTTGTTTTCCTTCCTGTCCTTGTACCTAAAAAGGAAATTAAATTCTTCTTGAAAATATTACCAACATTCGTGAAGGGATAATTTTTTTTTCTGCTTGAAGATAATCATTTCTTCATCTACCCTGCTGGCCAGTTCAGCCCCACCCCACCCCCGAGGTACGTAGTGTAAGGAAGTGTGAGTGATGGATGGTAGTCATGAATTACGGCTCCGAGGATGACTGCAAACTAATCTTGCTCACATTGTCTTAATGTCCAGCTCCATGCACAAACTGTTGGTAAAAAGTCTTCAAATTTTAAATAATAGATAAATGTCTATTCTTAACATTATAGACATTTTCCCCTCAAAAAATGGCCTAAATCTAATGAAGAACCCAATATCTGGACAATGCATGAGGCAGAAATGCCATCTTCCCTGCCCAGTGCCACCTGAGGAGTCCCTGCCTCCATCTCCAGCTTGGTGGTGAGGCGGAGGTGTGTATCAGGGGGCCCTATAACTCAGGTCACAGCGCTGCAGACACCTGCACCTGCTTCCCTCCAGTTTTTGAAAAAGACAGTGTCTGGGGGAATCGACATTCCCATGGTCCGTCTTCCCGAAGCCATGTGGATTTGGGCACAAGAAGCAGGCTGGGAGGAAAGACAAAAATTAAACCCTCCCAGTGTGGTAGCCTAAAAATTGCTGACGGTAAAGCAACCAAGGGCTGAGAAATGCAGTGTTTAAAATGGAAATGAAGCTGACACTCTGAAGTGGAGCTCAGCTGAAACGCAGTAATTAAAACAGTGGTGCGGCTGCTCTCAATTACCCTAGCTCGCAGCCGCCTTTGTCTTTATAGCTGCGCTTTAATTCCAATCAGAGATTTCAAATGAACTTATTTTGTGTTTCCAGTGAAGTCTCAGAGTAGAAAACAGATGCAGTCCTAAAGTAATTACTAACTGTTTTTCATCTTGTGAAGGAGAATGAAGATGAGGGAGAGGCATATGAAATGAGAAAAACTCCCAGCAAGGCCATCCGAGTGTCATCCACCCACCCACCCAGCCGTCCGTCCCCCTGTTCACCTTCTCTGCTTGTCCCTGGGATTCAAGATGAAGCCATCACCATTTGCCGGGGGCCTGTTTACAAGAACAGTGACAGTCTGAGGGGGAAACCCAGAGCTGCTTTCTGAGAGTCAAATTTATTTTTTCATGGAAGGGATTCCCTTGTAAATTCTGAGGAAGATTGAAAGAAAGTTCCAGGGTGGTGGGGTGGCGCCTGTGGCTCATTGAGTAGGGCACCGGCCCCATATACCAAAGGTCGGCCAAACTGCAAAACAGAAAAATAGCCGGGCGCTGTTGTGGGCGCCTGTGGTCCCAGCTACTCGGGAGGCTGAGGCAAGAGAATCGCCTAAGCCCGGGAGTTGGAGGTTGCTGTGAGCCGTGTGACGCTACGGCACTCTACCCAGGGCGATAAAGTGAGACTCTGTCTCTACAAAAAAAATAAAGTTCCAGGGTGGTGATAAAAATAAAAGGAGGGCTAGATAGAATGATTGTGCTAGAAGAGGTGTTCGAGTCTGTCTTCCCTGCCTGCAACCTTGTGGGTAGGGTGGCACCGAAGCCTACAGGTCTACAGGGGTCTGGGAATGTATCTGTGGTGGGTGGTGACCCAGCATAAATGCGCCAAAACCCCACGTACTGTTCTGCTCCAGACGGATATGGGGTGGGTCACCTAGGTGAGAGGAAGTTTTTGTTGATTAAGCTCTTTAGTGCCCTGACAATTGAAAGAAGTGTTGGGAGAACGTTTCAAGCCAGCAAAAAGAAAACTTCCTTGGGGGAAGAATGTAGGCTGTTCTCATAAATCGTGGCTGTAAGTGACTGTTCCAGTGAAATAAAAGCATCACCTTTAGGGTCTTAGCGCAGAACCAGGGTGAGTTGCATGGAAAACTTAATAAAAATGTGTTTTCCCCCCTCGTCAGCATGGATTTCTCTGTCAGCAGACAAATGCTGAATAATTTACGGCCACTGAGAAGTGTCGTAGTCCTTCCTTCCCAACGCCACGTGGAGTATTAATCTCGATATGTTCCTGGTTACACCCCGATTTAATGATTGTACTTTGCTATTACAAGTTTTCTCTGGGGATTTGGAGTGACAGGCCTTTACTTTGTCTTAAATTCTATGAATGCGTAATTAGTGAAGACATGATTAACATTCCAGAAGTATTTCACAGATAGAGAAATGGTGGAAACTGATTTTAGGAACTTGGCTCAGTACTTTCTAGGAGGTGCCGCCATACAGGGTTGGCAGTGAGAGTTTAATTTGAAGACAGCTGCTAAGTTGCCTTGTGCCTGTGATTGTGGCTGTGCAGCTGCCAGCTTGTGTCCTGCGAAAGTTTTCCTGCAGCATTTCTCTAGTTTCACAGAGAAGTGTGGACGCAGGACATTGTACAACTTGGGAGATGGTGCGTTGTTTTCAATGTGTGTTAGATGTGAGATCCTCCCTTTTAAGAAATGATTTTACTTGATTAGTGCTCCAAGGCCTGAACGTGCATCTGTTTCAAAATTCTGGTCACAGTGGTGAATTCTCCACAAATGTGGTTTAAATAAGAATGACAAAGGAAAAGGGGGGTCCCAAGGCCTTGTGTTGGGTGGGCAGAGCCCATTTGTCTCCGGCTTGCAGCCCGTCTCCCATGTTGCTCACCAAACCCATCCTCGGCCTCCCGCCTGCTGTATCCGGACAGCGGACTCACAGCCCCGTGGTCGACTGGGCAGGCGTCCCTGTTTGCTGGCAGCAGCTCAGGTAGGATTCCTTCCGCTCGAAGCCTTTGATGACTCCCCAGCCCCTATCACAGTGGCTTCCAAACTTGTTTTTGGCCGTGAGCCCCTGTCGTCAGGACTTCTAAGTGGAAGGCCAATGAGTGGGACAGCAGTGAGAGAGCCAGGGTTCCTCATCAGGGTGACAGCCCCCCACCCTGGCCCTGCACCCTTCCCTTTGCACATCTGGCGCTGCAGGCACACACAGCTGGCCTCTGGACTGCCCCTTAGTCCTGAATGCCTGCTGCATCGAGCAAGGCCCTCCCGGTCATGTGGATGTCAGCACCAGCTCAGGGTCCCCCCACCCTCTGGCCCAGACCCCTCTCTGCCTTTGCCACTGGACCAGAAGCAGCCTCAGAGCAGGAGGCCCGGCTGTGCTCACCTTTCTTCCTCTAGCCCAGCTCATGGGAAGATCTCAGCACACTTTACTATGCATCTGCTCTTGGGAAAGGATGTTCTGAGTCCCACAGAGAAACGGGATTTCCTGAGCTGCTCCAAGCTGCAGTGAAGCCTTCTCACCTCCCTCTTAGCCGACACCCTTGCTTCCCCCTGAGGACAGGCAGGTGTCCTCTGTCTCACCAGTGCCCGGCAGCAGCCCTCTCGAACCCCACGACCTATCCTCTGAGCACATCCCGGCTCCCTCCACTGAACCTTCCCTCCAGTGTCCCAGCCAGACTGTTATGTAGGAAAGGATTCTTAACAGAGATGTGCATTCAAGTATTGGGGGCCACAATGAAATGTCTGCTACTTGATTGGCTCAGCTAACAAATACAGAGGTAAATCTGGCTAAAGCTCGGGTCGTCCGGAGGGAGTGGTGGGCTTAGAGGTGTTCTCTGTACCACTTGGTACATTTTTCTGCGTGAGATGACGGGTGCAGGGGCTTCTCGAGGCCTCCTGGCTCTGCCCCAGGGCCTGGGCAGTGGTCACTGGTGTGTTTCACAGCGGCTCTCAGGTTTCTGCCAGCCGAGGTCGCACCTGAGCAGGAGCCATGGCTGTCAGCTGTCCACTGGACGTCTCCGCTTGAGGTGACCTTTGCCAGGGGGCCCCAGCTGAGTGAGGAGGCTCAGGCTGGGCTGGTCCGGCTCCTTCTCCTCCTTGGCCGGAGCCCCTACCCCCCTCACCTGAGTTTCTGTCTGCATTTGTCACTTTGTGCGTGCCTACCACACCCCCACGCCACCCCTGTTCTTCCTGTGTGGCCAGGGGCCTTTTATATTCAGGTGTAATTGGATGGCACCTCCCTGGGGTCCTCTCTCAACTGAGTCCTGACGCTTGTGTTCTGGCTCCGTGGCCCCACCACGTAGCTACCTCTCAGCTCTTGGAGTCAGCGTCCTTGTCCTTCCTGCCCTGGCTCTTCCTTCTAGCCCCCAAATTCTCAGCTGCTCTTTGTCCCTGAGGTCTCAGGACACTGCTCTTCCCTCCAGTCCTGCAAGGTCAGCTCCTAGATGTGAAGTGTGGTATCCGCCCTGCCCCTCCACCTGGCTCCTCGCCTGGGAGGCAGGTGGCGCCTGAGCACTCACCCGTGCTTAGATCAGGTGCTGACCGGAGGGAAGGGCCTGGTGATGACCTGGTGTTGGTGTCCTTGGCCTAGACCAGTGATTTTCAACTGGTGTGCCGTGAGAGGATCTTAGGTGTGCTGTGAAAAATTTTAGAGATCATTAATGAAATTATTTTCAAAAGAGGTTTAATCCCAGTAAGTATATTCTTTGTACTCTTTTTTTTTTTTTTTTTTTGATCAGCGTAATTTTAGTGTGTCATCGAAGTTTATTTCCACAGGAAATATAAGCAAAACTATTTGTGAAGCAAATATTTTTCTTGCCAGCTTATTCTCTTTGAGCCTTTAAGTGTCTTATTTGGCTGTTCTGGAATATATCAGAACTCAGCAGTTGCTGTGGCTTTCCTGAACTGGAATGTTGCCCTTCCACTCACTGATGCAGGGTGGCTGTCAGGATCCTGCCGGCACCCACGCTGCTCCTGGGGACAGCCAGGGATGGCAGCGGCGGCCACTAGATGGCAGCACTGTCGCGGTTGGTGGAGCCCTGTGTGCCCAGCCAAGGTTTCCTCCAGGTGAGATCGTCAGTAATCTACAGGCTCCCCCGGCTGAAGGTGGTAGAGAGTTAATGTGCTACATCAATTTTAATTTAAAAGATACAGTTAATTAAATTAGGCATAAAGTGAATGTGATAGAAAAGTGGAGGCTCGTGGCTGCAGCCTGGTCAGTGTAGAAAGTGCACAGCCTAAACCTCTTGTCTCACTGTGCAGCTGTTCCCCGAATGTACAATGTGAAGTCTGTACTTCAAGAAAAATGCCTAAGGAGTCTGCGTGTTCATTAAAAATTGCACAGTCTCCTTAGAGAAAATTTGATAAAGCTATTCGTGTGAGACTCAGAGCGATGGTATCACCACACTAGCCTGAAAAAAACACAGTTTAAAATAGAGGGGTGCATTCCTGGAGGGCTGTCTCTCCCGCACCCCCATTTCTGCTGTCTCCTGATACAGTTGTGCCCAATTTTATTTCAAGAAGAAGATAGTTGTTTGGCTTTTTTTTTTTTATTTGCAGCTCTAAAAAATAAGTTGAGGAGTTTAGATTTAAAAAAATTAATAGCTACAGGTAACTGCACAAGATATTGGCAGATGCAGCAAAAAAATATATTTCCACAGAAAATTGGATTTTGCACATAAAACTTAGTAATACTAATAAAGACAGGTCATTACCAGTTTTAAGCCAAATAAGCAAACTCAAAGAGATCTGCTGTCACTGTGATTCTCGGTGGTGGTTTATTTTTTTTGAGAAGTGTAAATCAGCTTTAGTGTAGCAAGCCCACCACAGATTTGCTCAAATCATTCCTGCCCCTTCTGGCGGTGGGCAGAGTTGCTCGGGCCGAGTAATTTACAGTCCTGTGGCAAGGTATGTTTATATTTAAGCTGTGCAACGGTGTAGCTAATGAGAAAGATAAGAAATTTATAGTCCTTGGTGATTGATAGGATTACTGCCTAGGCATTAATTGAAATCTGAGGGATCACAGCTGTGGGTTTAAGTTGGGGGAAAATTCCCTTCAAGTGAACAAAACTTTCAGATTCGCTTCTTAACATTTTAAAGATAGTTTTCCTGCTGACAGGTCTGGTTGGGGGTGGAAAAAGTTGATCCTCACCGGGCCTGGGGTAATTACATTGAAGTAATTATGGTATCTGCTCTGTCACCTCAGCATGATAGGTGGTTCGTAAGTGTGGAAAAAAATTAAATGCTGTGGGGGTTTTAAATGGCTTTAAAATTTTACATGTGTAATAATAAAATTCTCTATGGTTACTCTTTGCTAAATATTCTCTGGACTACTATTTAAGACATTTAAGAAAAGAAACCCAAACCAATAATGACAGAGGCAAGCCTGTGATGATAGTGATTGCCTTGAAATTTCCACCGACTGTATTTAATCTGGGTATGTCTAAAGTAATCTCACAGACCTTTTCCTACCTGCCATTTTTTAAGTATACCATTCTTGTTGAAGCTCAGTCTTGTGAAAATGTCTAAATTTCCCCATTAAGTGCTTAAAAAGTAATAAAACTAAAGTCATTAGACTTCACTCATCAGAGCTCTATCAGGAGAAATATTCTTTGGCGCAATAAATCTGGCCAAGGGTTCGACATTCATATCCCTTGGATTCATTCCCTGGAAATGGACGTTTGAAGGTAAATTGCTTAAGTGGGGCAGTTTAAATTTTTAATACAATCTTATTGTAACTGTTAGCACATGATTAAAGTGCAAAGGGGCCTTATATGTTTTGTAAGATTTATAATAAACGTTCTGTGATGCCTGTTCTTATGCTGAATTATAGATGTTATGACAGTTAAATGCTTATAAAGGCCAGAAAGGTACAAATGAAGAGCTGGGTCTTTATTGGAGGCTAAATCATGCTTTTTGAATGCAGACGTTTTTTTTCACTGGACACCTGTTCATTCCTGTGACCGTAATCTCTTAGGCATCTAGAAGCTTTAATAAGCCAAGGGGTATCCAATGCCTCTTTGTTCTGACGCAGTAGGCTCTGGAAAGGTCAGCCCTGAGCCAGTGGAAGCTGTTTTGAAAATTACCAAAATAGCCATATATTGTTTCCATCATCAGTTGCCTTTTTTAAGATGTAAATAATCTTCTTCTCAGATAACTTTTCTCTAATGGGATTCGTCTAGTTTACAAGGAGTTCCATGTTCCTTTCATAGGATCAAGGAGGCTTAAGGCTAAGTCTTTACGAATCCTGACAGCTGGGATGGCTTTTTACTTTCTAGGCCCAGTGAAAGAGTGTGTGATTCCTCGATGGTCTTCTCTTTGGCCATACTTGATGGGATTTGTTGTTTTAAGGCCTCTGACGCTTCACTGGGGAGGGAGAGCCTGCAGTTGCAGAAGTGGAACTGGGCAGGCGACCTGAAGAGGGGTTGCAGGTGAGACACGGGTCAGCTTCTGCTTCATCAGATATTGGATTCAAAGCCTTGTTGGTGGGTTTTTAATATATTTAAAGAAAAGATTGTAAACAAAGGCGATAACTTTGTCATCTTTTCTTGTTTATATTATTTTTTTGAGAGAGGATATGAATACCCTATTTTCTAAGCTTTGACACGTGATCATTTACCACGTTAAATTTTCCAAGCTGTAGTCTGCCTTTCATTTGTGTGTCTCTTCCACAGACATATTCTGAAGGTGTACAGGATGATATCACTTCCAGATTCTTAAGATAGGTTGGTGACTAATGATTTGGTTTATTAACTAGCAAAAATGTGAGTTCTTGTTGTTCACCCCCATTGGTTTTTTGCCTCAGAACGAATCCCCAAGAGCCGCAGTAGGAAAGCTTATATGTAAACCTACGTATTGTTAATAGATAAAATGTGGATGTGCAGCAGCATCAGTGGAAGAACACAGAAGAAAAACTTAACTTTCTTTGAGTAATTTAATAAGAGTCACAATCACCTTCCCGTGCAGTATCACCCCTGAATGGTGTCAGAGTCACATGCTCAGTTTTCACCATGTTTGATGTGCAGGTGAACCTGGAGACGTGCCCGAGTTGAGGCGGGACCTGGTGTAGGAGGCCGTGCGCCGGGCAGCGGTGGGATGAGCACCTGTTGGTGTTCAGTGAGGCCCTTGTGTTTCTCTGTGAGGATGTTGTGGCTTTGAGGATTCTACTTTGTGATTCTATGAGTTGTTTTCAATGTGTCCACCGTGGAATTTTTTTTAATAGTCCTTTTGCACAGTGAGTGTGAGCCAGGAGGTCACCAAGAAAAATATATGAGGCCGGACAATTAAGTTCACCAACTCGTCCTAGAAAACATGCTTTGAAGGGTAAAGTAGGGGTTAGCATCAGTGCACAGTTTCCCAAAGGGAGGACTTTGAAGGTGAACGAAGCGATATTCAGTAATGAGGTATGTAGCACTTTTCCTAGGATGAACTCAAGAACTTAATCGTCCAACCTCATATATTACTCAGTTTTTGTTAATGAAATTATCTTAGGGTGGATTAAAGCAAGACTTTCAGGTAAAGAAGAAAAGATTTTGAATTTATGTTCTAAAGAGTCCTCATAACCCTGTATCTACGGCTAACACTTACATACCCCAGGTCGAATGACTTTAGGAATAGCCTATTGTTCTAAAAATATGAGCACTTCTGTTCCTTTTCATCCCTGGCAGGACCAGAAAAGCTATTAGTAATGGGGTATTGCTTTTTTTGTGGTAGATCACCGTGTCCTCACAGAGTGCTGTTTGGAAGATGAAGGACTGTGGTGTTTCACCGGGACGAGAAGGCTTTGTAGTGTGCTTCTCATTGTATGATTCTAGCCTTCCGACAAGCCACTGATGAAGTTTGAACAAGTTTTAGTTTCAAAACTTGTTATTGCAGATGTATCTACAACTTGTTAAGCTGGGTGAAAAGAGGCACACAGAGGGGAGAATGTCTCCATTGACAAAGTTCTGCAATGTGCAAAACTAACCCAAGAGGAAAACAGTCAGAGTGAGCAGGGGAGGTGGGAGTGAGGGTGGAAATGGTCCCCATTTTCATATTTGGGTCACATGGCGGTCGTCAAAATTCATGGACTGGTACAACAAAGATTCTTGCATTTCACAGAGTGTACTTTTAATCTGAAAAAAAGGACCTTAAACAGTCAGTGGACTCTAGTTAATCATGTGCGTGCTGGAATGTGTAAGGTGAACTGACGCCTGCACCTCATATTTAAATTGCATCAAAAGATGAGTTGGATGGATGGTGATACGGAACCTGGCGAGTGTGAGCCAGCATGCCGCAATTATCAGACTAGGCGGAGTGGAAGGGATGTTCACTTTCAGCTTTTGTGTATGTTTAAAATATGTGTTACTAAATTAGGAGGAATTCAGATATTGTTACTGCATTTAAAATTTCACTGTAAGCATCTTACATTAAGATGGGTCCTGGTAAACTTGGTTAAATGTGAAGTATTTTCCTACTCACAGGTGGAAGTACATAGAATTATTATGAGCCATGATTTTTAAAAAATGAGACTAACCGGAATTACAAGACATATGCACGGTTCTCTGAAGAATTTCACTATTCTATCAAAACTGCCATAACAGAAGGACTTCTGACTTCTTTCTGCTCCTAAATCACAGCGGATTACAAATTCAAAATCAATCAGTGTCTCTCTTAAACTCTAATTAACACTTAAACATTATTAGACACAAACGTGAAATCTTGATCAGTGATGACCTCAGGTATTCTAAATGTAAATAAAATTAGATTTAGATCCCTTTTAATTACCTGAGGTGCTGTGAGTAATTACTATGGCAATTGATAAACTTAATTTCTTATTAAAGGAAAAAAAAATGTAAAAAGTTTCTCTGCACCATGTACTTAACTCTTCAGTAGCCATGGCCTGTGCAAAATAAATTACCTACATTTATGTGTTAATTCTTTAGAATTATACATCATTGTTAAATTTTTATTTGGGCCCTCAAATTCATCATGTCATTCTCATAACTTAAATTGCTGATGTTACTATGATATCATAAAAGGCAAAAACTTCCCCAAAGGAATTTTGTGCACAAGAAAAGGTAGGTGTCTGAGAGGTTGTGCCAGATAAATAGTAATGGATGGGTGGTGGGGGAGAGAGTTACAATGACTTAATGCACAAAGCCCGCGTGAAGACCAAGTGGAAATCTGTTTTGTCATCTCATCCTTCTTCCTAATTGCATCACAATACATTGTATAATTCAACCTGTGTGTCACTGTCACTTCTTCCAGAGGCCTCCATGTGAGGGGCCACCGCTGCCAGCTCATTATTTAACAGAGCCGGAGGAGAGGGATAATTTTCTCAGGTTCCAACCAAGACATCTTCTCCACAACTTTAAGAGGAAAATGTCTTTTTTATGGAGATTATTGTAAGGGTAATTATTTCTGGAAACAGGAAAACAGCTTCAGTTGTGATAGATAAAGCCATTTTTCTTAAAAAGTTAGAAGATATCTGGGGGAAAATATGCTCGTGACAAATGGGAAGGTTAGAGAAAGTCCTAAATCCCCTTTTCCTGTTTGTGTGTGTATCTTAAAAGAGGAAGCAGGTTAGACCTGAGAAATTTGGTTCAGCCTATATCAATCAAATTATATCAATTTTTTAAAAAGAAAACCAATTATCGTAGTTAACTGAATCTGTCTCAGGGTTCCTGATTTCCGAATCTATCCATGGCTGTTGTGTGTTTGGTATTCTCTTGTTTTGGACTCTGTCTTCTCTTTTTCATTTGTCTTGATCTTCTCATCTATTTTGCTTTAAAATTTAGTATAGTTTCTTCTCTTTTCTTTTCTTTTCTTTTTTGCAGTTTTTGGCCGGGGCTGGGTTTGAACCCGCCAGCTTCGGCATATGGGGCTGGTGCCCTACTCCTTTGAGCCACAGGCGCTGCCCAAAGAAAAAGAAAAAATTTAGTATAGTTTCTTTAGCTTGAATAATGTAGCATGATCAGTATGGGACTGGTTTTCCTGACATAGTCTCTTTCTCTTTTCATGTTTTATAAAACCCTTATTGCAGTCAGCATTCCTCTATCTTTCGTTTATAGTATATTTTAATCCTCTGATGCCACTACATTTATTCATATTTATCTTAGGTGTTTTTTCCAGTTCACCGGTAAACTCTGTTAATTTGTTTTGTAACCCAAAGTTTGGCCTTTTTAAAAAAAATAGTGGGTCAAAAATGTAACTCTGGTAGCCTCTCCTGGAGCAGAAAGAGTGGTAAGGAGCCTCCCCATGCAGATTAGAGAATTACCGGCGAGCCTCCAGCTTCAGGGGGTGTCAGAAGCATTTCTGCTCCGGAATCATCAACTTTCTCTGCGAAGACAGCTTGATGAGTTGAGAAGAAGTGACAGGTTCATTTTTCCCCTCTTTGGTTAAGCCATTTATCTTTTAGATCCTTGCCTGCCATCTAAATTGTATTGCCAATTTATTGGGATATTCACTTGCCTCGTCTTGGAAGCTGTGATTTGCATCCATCTTGAGAATAAGTGAGAGAGAAAGTTCATCATCTCCCAGCCTTTTGAACAGATTTGTGCTGGGCTTAATTGTAGCATCTGAAATGTTACATGTTTTGTAATGAGAGTCAGTGTTCAACTCCGTGTTAACCTGTACTACAGTGAGAACGTGTTCTAGCCCATAAAGTGGCGCTCTTTGGAAGATCTTGAATTTAGATCTTTTGAATATCTTTACACTTCAGGTTAAGCTATGTTAGCTGATTTTAAATTCTGCCTACTTACTTGAATGATTTATTCAGTTAAGTAGAATAATTAATAATGAATACTAGCTGGACACGGAGTGAAATGGTACTCTCAGCCTCCTAATCTCATTGTGCTGTGTGATGCACAGAGGGAAGCTCTTACTTCTGAGCAGATGATGCCCTGAAGGAGGATCCCTTTTGTCTGTAGGATCCAGGGGACCCTCTGGGATTCCCGCCCATGCTGGGAGCGCGTGTCCCTGTGAATGTGTGACTGGTCCTTCTGGGCCTCAACACCAAGCACACCATCTGCTTCCTGCTTGTTCTGTCTTTCTTATTCTCCTTGACCTCTTTTCCCAACATATTTTATCTATATCAAATCTTTTGAGGGAGCCACTGCCTCCTCATCAAAGTCTTGTCATCTATGTTCGGTACCAGCTCCTGCCACTGTCATATATGCTTTGACAAAGCACGGAGCTGAGCGGGCCTGGGGCCACCTGGGCTTGTGACTACTGGTCAGCAGCAGCTTTCTCAGTGTTTGCTTTTAACTTTAAATGAATTTCTCCTCCTGTGCCTGTGCAGTGTTCATAAACTCTCAACATCTCCTTCAGGAATGTTTTGTTTACATCATAAAATACATACCTTTTTTATGGTACTTCTGTCACTTATCTGACAGTTTGGGAAGGGCAGGAGCCAGTGCCTGGAATGATGTGTTGAATTCTAAAGCAGTTGAGGAAGAACAAGAGATTTGGGGGTTCTGGGTCAAGATTGATGAGTGCTGATTCTTGAAACCTTACTAAGGTCTCAAGTCCTGGAAAGTAGTGTGAAACTTCTCTTCTGTAGGGCGTTTTGACAGCAAGGGTGGGAAGTGTACTTAACATTCTGGTTGTTTGGATCTGGCAGATTTGTATGGATTTCAGGATATTTTCCATCTGGCAAGTTGCATGGCACATGCTAGTTTTTCAATGAAGTAATGAAAGAACCAGGAAATGAGTGAAGGACAGATGCAGTAAAGCATAATGTGTCCCTTGACACATTAAAGGAAAAAGCAGCCAATTTTACATATGAAACACAGAATGGGCAGTAACTTGCTTGTTTTCTTTGAGGCCTTGTTTAAGTCTGGTCATTGACTAAGAGCATGGCCCAGAGCATTCTGGTACCAAGAGCATTCTGGGACCAGGATCATGGCCCAGAGCATTCTGGGACCAGAGTATGGCCAAGAGCATTCTGGGACCAGAGCATGACCAAGAACATTCTGGGACCAGAGCATGGCCAAGAGCATTTTGGGACCAGGGGCATGACCAAGAGGATTCTGGGACCAAGAGCATGGCCCAGAGTATTCTGGGAACTTCCTGGGTCTTTGAAATCAGTATTCACCCTCTGGGTTACACATTCCTTGTAAAGTGCTACCCATCCATCCTACTCACCACTGCAGTGGGATGGGAAATTTAGAAAGGACACGATGGACACAGTACTTGGCTCAGTCAGTGGAGCACCACACCAGGACCCTACTGGACACCAAGCCAGAGAGACAGTATTTCAGACGTAGAATAAAGTCCTTTGGGCTGGAATTTGACTTAGATGAACCAACTGGACCTGGAAGATTTGCAGATTTATTGTTGTTGTTAATTATGAAGATTTGCACATTTATTATTATCATCATCATTATCATCATCTTAGAGATGCAATCTTGCCATGGTGCCCAGAGTGGCCTTGAACTTCTGGGCTCAATAATCCTCCCGCCTCACCAGTAGCTGGGACTACATGTATTCACAAATCACCATGCCCAGCAGATTTGTAGATCTTCAGCTGGGGGAGTGTGCTGGAGGAAAACTGCCTAGGAGATGGTTGAGGTGGAAAACTAAGTAGCCAAGGATACGAGTGAGGCCGAGGCAGGACGAAGTGAGTTGTTTGGGGATCCGTGTCATCATTGCACATTGAGTGTCCAGAAATGACTGTCCAGTGGGGGGTGTCGTGTTCAGGTGGGGGGTGGCCTGGCTGTCTTGGAGGGGACTCGGAACAGGATTGGTTGGAAGGCCCAGTTTTCCTCCCTCCAGTGGTAGAAGAGAATCTCCGACTGAAGCAGAATCAGGCCCCCGGAAGCCCACGTTCTGACTGATGTCAGACGGAACCCCTGAAAGGCAGGACCAAGTTAGGGTATTTTGAAGCTGTTCTCAGAGAAGTGAATGTTTGCAGTTGGGCAGGTCATGGGGTCCTGCGTCTGGGGTGTCTGTGGGAATTAAACATTCTTGATTTTCGGCAGCCCAACTTTGGGATTCAATTTAAGGAACAGTTGTATTGTGAAGACATGCATAAAAGTGGGGTGTGTGTGTACACTTCCTGCAGCTTGATTTGATATCCCCATTGCCACGAATAATGACTTTTTATCAGAATTGGATACACGTATAAAAATGTCTACTAGACCATATTTGTTCTAATATATTTTTAAAAATTTTATGTTCTTTCCCCTTTCCTCAGAAAGCAAGAGGGAAATCTGGCTATCTTGGACACACTAGAAATTTCCCTCCATTCTAAAATTCTGAAATTAATGTCAGCAGGCTTGACTTTGCTTCGTCCTGAAGGTAACTGTTTATTACAGTCGGCATTTAAATCCCCCGATTAATAGGAGCAATTAAACAATAGCTTCATTTCCAGCAAATTAACAACCCTAATAGGTAATTGCGACATAAATGAAGATAAATTTGTTTTAATACAATGAGATAAAAAGAATACAGACAAGAACTGAATCTCAGATGAAGAACTCCGACTTCATTACTTTAGGAGAAACTCAAAGCTACTCTAGAAGAAATTAAAGCAAGCTTGGCTTTTTAACCATGGCCTGTCCTAAATTAGGGTGTTGTTTTTAAAAATCTGTACATAATAGGAATATTGTTATATTTTATGCTAAAATACACATAAGGTAAGTCATCAAAGAACTGCCACCCACTGAAACCTTTTTCCTAATGACTTGCTCGGGGCACAGCAAGCCCTAATGACTTGCTTGGGCAGTTGGTTCTTGGCCAAGGCCTCTCATTAAGTTTTCACCAACAAGGAACCAGAAAGCAAATGCATACAAGGGCACTTCCTATTTACACACCC
Organism: Arctocebus calabarensis; assembly: GCA_963573935.1. Taxonomy (NCBI): domain Eukaryota; kingdom Metazoa; phylum Chordata; class Mammalia; order Primates; family Lorisidae; genus Arctocebus; species Arctocebus calabarensis. The sequence goes on along the minus strand of CAUYON010161847.1, from coordinate 61,801 downwards.
CTGAATTAATTTTACGACGTGTTCAGTTGCAGAGTGTTTTACCTTCCGTATTAGTACTGGTTCTAATTGGAAAATTATTCTGATGGTTTGTGGTTTGTTCTGTTGAACTGTGGAAGTGATTGGACCAGACTAGACTTCAGAATGATAAACGTGGGGTCCACGCCAAGGGTGGTTTGGAATAGAGCGGTCGTAGATTCGGGGAGAGTAACTGAGTGCTGATTTTAAGATAGTGGCAAAAAAAGATGACAGCAGGTCATATAACAAGAATAATAAATTTTTCCTTGTGTGGTCACCAGGCCCAGGGGATGATCAGTTATGTCAAAGGAGCTAGTAGGGTTTAGCTAAGACTATCTGTCACACACTTGTATCACCTCATAAGAACTCCTTTGGGTAGCTTTGAACCATCGAATGATGTGTAATCCTAGAATTCTATACCCTGCCAAAATATTAATCAAGCCTCAGGGTGGAGTAACAGCAGTGTTAGCCACGGGGATCTCAAAGCAGAATACCTGTGTGCCTCTTGGGATGCTGTGGGCTTTGCAGGCTCCTGAGGTTACACCACATAACTCTGTCATGGGCCTCCCCCATTCTCAGCTGTCCAGGGAGATGGGGGTCAAACCATACCAAATATTTGTCCAAACTCTAGGACTTGTCCCTTGTCCTAGAACAATTTTGATGGCCCCGTATTACAGTGCTTTTCAACCTTTTTCATCTCATGGCACACTGGAACCTATAGTAAAACTTCCGTGGCACATTTAAATGATGGTGATCGAAATTGAAGAGTAAATAAAAGAATATACTTACTTGCTTTGAACTTCTTTATAAAATAATTTATGATCTATATGAATTTTCACAGCACACCTAAGACCTTCTCGTGGTACACCTGTGTGCTGTGGCACACCGCTTGAAAATCACTGCGCTGGGCTTCAAGGATGTCCCTCTTCACATACTGAGTCCTTAAAAATGTGTTTCCCGTCTCCATTTTTAGCCTGTCCTCCCCCTCCCCTCTCCCAGCCTCACCGTGTCCCCACTGGTGATTCATCTGTTCCTTTGTTAGCTCAGCTGCCATGTGCCTACTGCAGGCCCCAGGAAGGGAGGCAGCGTGGCCCCTAGCATTTCCGCAGTAGACCCACGCTCCATGGGATTGCCCCAGCGTCTTGGAACATGCACAGACCGTCTCTTCCAACTGGCATCGCGACTCGGCGGGCTCTCCATGGGTGTTCAGGTGCTGGGCTGTGCTGTGGGCCCCATGGTTCGTGAATTGTCATTCAGCTGTGTGTACCCAGACAACCCCAGAGACAACCTGCCACATCCCCATTCCTTTCCCTCCATAGTTTTACTTACTTTTTCTAACTCACTTCCCTTTGTACTCTTAAATGTAGGTACTAGGGTAGCATACCCAAGGGGTGAGTTTGGATTACAAACAATATAGCAGGCACCTCCTGAAACGTTTACTAACTTTGGGATTTTCACTACGAGAAAAATTGTCCCTCGGAGTTCTTTTCCTTCCTAAGTCACATATTCTGAACTGCATAGATAACTTAGTAATTAATTTCTTCTTAATTAATAAGATAGTTAATGATCACTCTACTGTAATTTAAAACTGAGTTGAGACATTAGGGGATCTTTTATTTGTTCCTGGAAGATTTACAGTCCCTGGTGGCCTTCATTATTCCGCGAGTGCTCCCCTAGGTTGTGGAGGGAGAGGTTTTCAGGGAAAAGTGTGGGGAAATGTTACCTTTGGGTGGTTGCTGCAGGGGTAAAGACAGAATGTGTAATGGCACTCAGCTTCATCAGTTGTGCTTTTAAAATATTTTTGAGAAGCAACATTAGTGTTTTTATTTCTGTAAGTGTGTCTGTTATGAAAATTTTAATACTGTTGTAGCAGAGGTGTCTGTTACAATGTGATTCCTGACGCTGCTTGCGAAGCACTGTCCCCCTGTCCCCGAGCTGCTGACCTCCGCGCACCCCAGCTTCCCCCACTGGCTTGAGGTACACAGGCCACCACTTGGCATCTGGCTGTGTCTCTTCATGGTGATCGCTCAGATCTGTGCACTTGGCACAATGTTATCCTCAGCTTTCCGTCCCCACTCTTCCCTGGGCCTCGTCTGGTCTGCTGCAGAGCTTGGGGGAGCAAAAAAATGCTTCCCTGGAATGGAGTATGATACTTATACAGTGGTGTTAATGCAGGCAAACGCCAGGAGTGGAGAAGCTACCTTTACCAGCATGAAAGAACCCAGTCATGCCAAGGAATTTCAGGTCTGAGGTTTCTATGATGAGAGCAGTGAAGAACTACAGGCTGAAGCACACTTTTGCAGAGGTCCACTGCCGTGTGTCCAGGGCTGCAGGCCTGGGGACTTGTTTAGAAGCTACATCGGTTGCCAGCTGTATCAAGACAGTGCAGTGAAGATGAATTCAGGGAGGAGGGTAATTGGTGGGAACACAATTACGGTGCATTTTACAAGGGTACATGTTAAATTTATTAAGTGTAGAGTATAAATGTCTTAATACGATAACTAAGAAAATGCGGTGAAGGCTGTGTTCACCAGTTTGATGAAAATATTTCAAATGGTTTATAAAACCAGCACATTGTACCTCATGATTGCATTAATGTACATAGCTATGATTCAATTAAAAAAAAAAAAAGATGAATTCAGGAGAAATTCTGGTAGTAGGATCATGCCTTTCCGTGCCTGAGGGTAGGGCATACCATCCACTGCGTAGAATGCAGAAGGGAAGCAGGTTTGGGACAGGTGAGGAGGCTCAGGACAGCAGTGTGGCCCCAAAGGCGCATCTGGTGTGTCCACAGGGAAAAGACACAGTGGTCATTGAATGTGCCCCCCTGGGCTGTAGGAGGAATGCCCAGCAGGGCTGTTTCTGGCAATACGGGAGCTTTATACGACATAATTTACACATATTCTCTCACTCTCTCTCTCTCTCTCTCTCTCTCAACACTGAACCAGCTAATTAAAAAGTATCTTTTAGGCTCAACGGGATAAAGCGCCAGCCACGTACACCTGAGCTGGCGGGTTCGAATCCAGCCCGAGCCCGCCAAACAACAATGACGGCTGCAACCAAAAAATGGCTGGGCATTGTGGTGGGCACCTGTAGTCCCAGCTACTTGGGAGGCAGAGGCAGGAGACTTGCTTGAGCCCAGGAATTGTAGATTGCTGTGAGCTGTGATGCCACGGCACTCTATCCAGGGTGACAGCTTGAGGCTCTGTCTCAAAAAAAAGATATCTTTTATAGTATCCAAATGCTATTTTTAAATCTAAGATAAAGTAACTTTTAAAACAACACTGCACATTTCTATGGAAGTACCCAGAAGGTAATGAAACTGGTCCTGTCATTGGTAAAGAGCAAACATTTTCAGTACCTCCTGAGGACAACATTTTAGACTGAGGAGTGGTTCACATGACAGATTCATAGTAAAGCATGCCACCAAGTTTGGAATCATCAAACCTCCATGATAAAAGGTTCCCAATTTCTCTAAGTGATTGTATTTTGATACATACTTTTACATTAAACATATGTATGTTTATATGTGTATTTATATACAATGTAGCAAATTCATATTTGATCAAATATAGATAAAACCTAAATAGTTCTAAAAGTGGTCCAGCCAGTCTAGTCTGGGGCACCATTTATAGTTCAAACCCATAAACATTTAAATAAAATTGTAAATATCAAGAGTAATTAACGATTATCGTTACAGAAGAATCGCTGCCTCCCTCTCTCCCCTGACATTCCATTTCCTTTGAGGGTTTTGGGGGGAAGGGGACATGGTTCATCGACTCACACAGACCCCCCCAGCCTTCCTGACCAGAAGCTCTTCTGAATTTCCCCAGATTTTTGCATGGTGGTGTGAGTCATGGACCACAGTACTTTTTTGGATGGCAGTTGTCACTTTAGCTTTTGCCCACCCAAACAGTTCATTTAGAGCCCTCTTAGTGAGGTATCGTGGGGAGGGGTACAAAAAAGTAGCAGCAGTTGGCACGTCTGTGGCTGTTGGTGAGGGGTCAGTTGACGATTTGCGTTTTGGGAAGGAGTAGAGAGGGGCAGATTTTCCAAGCAGTTCTTCACCTCTCTTCTTTCTTAAGTCGGATGCTTTTTGTTTTTCATTAAATAAGTTTTCCCTTTATACTGTGGTTCAAAGCAGCCTGTATGTTTTGAACAGAGTATTTATAAATCATTTTCTTTCCTTGTTCTGTGGAAGGAAGTAGGAAAGACATAAAAATGATGGGTAGAAGAGAAATGGGACAAGAATGAAAAAAGCAAAGGGAAAAAATGTACAGCTATTGATATTGTTGCTTCTTTGTAATTACCATAGCAGAATAAATGAAGGGACAGAAGAATTTTAGCAATTAATGTGGCTTATGCTTTGTGCATCCTGTCTATAGTCTAACAAGCCGCTTTCTTGAAAAAATACTCTTTACCCATGAATTTGCTCTTTCTTGTCTCCAAATAGGAAGGATAGAACATGTGCTTGAAATTTCATAAAGTAAGGGTTTTAAGAACATATCTGACTTCTTTTTGAGAGTCTGAAGTGTTCCCTTAGCATGGAAAACATTTACAGAAAATGTCTACATAGCTGCCAATGCAGGCAGCCCAATCCTGTTTTAATTCTGACTTTTGTGCAGATTAAAGTCGGTCATCCAGCTTGAATAGTGCTCTGAGGCTGAGAGTAAATGCAGTGTAGTTGATAATCAAAAACCCCCTTTTTGCTATATTTTCCCCCAAAAAGAAAGACAGACAGAAAGAAATTCACAGTCACCAGGCAATCAGGATTTTTGTTTATAGTTTGCTTTTGGTCTTCGGAATTTTAGTACACCTATGGGACGCATTCTGCAGCTGTTGAAATCTGATCTTAGATTTTTGTTTTTTAGTTCACATAATGATTTTTTAAAAAATATTCTAATATACGTCTTCAGAGACCCCAGATCAATATGCCAATGGTTTTGAAATGACGGAGTGCTACGATATTCCTCTATAATTTAAACATGATTAGCTGATGAAGGTTATGATCAATACACTACGGGAAGATAAATTAATTGATATCATCCTTTCAGGATGATAAGAAGCCTATTGGAGGTGGGATGTAACTAATGAAGCTGCTGCTCTGTCTCTGTGAGCCATTTTTTATATATTGCATTTTCACTTAATCATATTTATGCTATCATTCATTTACATGAGAACCATATATGTGGATGAACCAGTCCCTTATTAAAACTGTATTCATTTGAAAAGGAATTATCTGCAAACACTTGGGGCTCCTTCTGTGTTAGAACCTATTGCTGGGAGACACAATGTCTTCCCTTTCATGGGGCGTCTTGGCAAATACTAGGCTAAGGCAAGGATTGAATATCGCTGAGCTTAATTACATTACAGCTCATCCCCAAAGACACACATCTATTCAAATAAAAACTGTAGTTATTCTGCCGTAGTGACACCTATTGGTGTAGGAAGAGTTTTCTAATCGTTGACTTCCTTTCCAATTAAATCCAATATGCTTTATCAGCGAGCCTATTTGCCAAGAGAAGTTATGCCTGGTTGAATTTAGCTTTGTATTGATTAAGAAAAACTTGCAACGTGTGTAGTAATATATTTAAATAAAAAAGGCCTTTGATATAATTACACGTCCTTGAATATAATTCTACACGATAGCTTGTGGAGTGAAGAGTAATTCTCTAGGCTTTGCTAAGAAAAGATTTTTTGTGTGTTCAAGGGGTTTGGCTAAATTGCTCTGTCTTATTTGGGGTTATCTTTGCTCTAAGTAACTGGAACAAACATGATTTTATTAGCGTAACTTAAAGGACAGAGCTGTGGACTTTTTATTCCCCTTCCCCTGGGGAGGCCTGGGTGGGGCTGCCGAGTCCTCGGTGTCGGACGGCCGGCTCCTCCGTCTCATCCCAATGTGGCCTCCACTCCCAGTGTCACCTCCGGGCCCAGGAGGGCTGCAAATGACACATGTGCATTTTAGAAAGCAAGTGAGAAAAAGACAAGAAATGGGCAAAGGGTAGCCTGTCAACGGTAGCCTCTCAAAGGGTAGCCTTCAAAAATTTCTAGCAGCTGCAGAGTATCCCATCATCCAGAGCTGGCTCACAATTAGCTGTGCTGGGGGAGACAGGAGGAGGACCTGGGAAATGTACATTTATTCTGGTGGTCGTGTGTCCAACCAGGGATTTCATTACTTTGAGAGAAGGGGATAGTGGCTTTCAGGAATGGCCAGCGGTCTCTGCTACGTTCCTTAGATTTAGAAATTGATGCACACTGATTCCTTTCGTCTGTTCCGCCAGTTGCCCAGAAGATTGTTGCCACGAGGAAGAAGCAGCAGCTGTCCATAGGGCCCTGCAAGTCGCTGCCCAACTCTCCAAGCCATTCCTCCGTGTGTTCCGCACAGGTGTCCGCCGTGCACATAAGCCAGGTACGTCAGGTGATGTGAGAAGTTGGCCGAAGGCACCTGAGGACCAAGAAGGTGTGGATGGTGTTCACAGTCGATGCCAAAGTGGTGAAGTCGTTTTTCTTTTCTCTTCAGCTTTGTAAATGACAGCGTGTTGTAATTGACTTAACATCGCCTTCAGAAGCTGCTGTGGCCAGGCGGTTTTTATGGACTCCTTTAATGTTGTCAGGCTGTCAGGCTCCACGCTGCCTGTGTTACGAGGCACGCTGGCTCCGGTGGGGAGCAGGGTGTGTGCCGCAGATGCCGCTGTTGATTTAAATCACCCTGCTCCAGTCCTCGCCCTAGCCTTCTTGTAGGTTGAACAGTCGTGAGTAAACCTTAATGGTTAATCTCACTCTATGCTTAAATTGTGTGGCGGCATTCAATTATAATTACCATCTCCCTTAGGTCCTATAGAAACTGCTATCTTTCTATAACAACATTTTGCTAAATTATTTACTTGGAAGCAAATGAAATAATTGTCACTTTGAAGAACCTAGCCGAAGGCCCGGGAAGGAAGCGGTTGGCTTTGTTTTGCCTGTATTTGTTTAGTGATGAACATTTCTTTGGCAGGTTTTTTAAGCACGCAGCGAACAGGTTTGGTGTCAAGCTTTTAATTGGATTGGAAGTCAGTAGGGTTATTTCTTATTGTGAAGGCCTGTTCAATCAAGAACATGAATATTTTTGCTGTCAGCATCTTTAATTTTCTGTGGCTCTTGAAATACGTTCCAAAAGCACTCGGAGTTTCAAGGTGTCATTTTCGGGATGGGAGTTGTGGTTTCACTGGGTGACCAGTCCGTCTCTCTGCACCTGACTTAAAGCAGCAAATAGACCAAAGCCTCCATCTGGTTCAACCTGCCCATTTGTTTCTCAGAGGAAGTAAGAAATGATTACCTTTTAACACTCATAGAGTTTTAAGTTAAATGCTAGAGACTTAAGTCACTTTTCTTAGGCAGAACTACTATAGGAGACGATGCCTTCTAGAGTGAGTCTGCATATACCTGACGCTCACACAGCTGGCAGAGTCACACACTGTCCAGCTTGTCTCCTGGGAATCTCTTCAGTAGGACTCGCTGCTAACTTGTTGGTTGTGACCCTGCTTAAGTGGCGGCCTTCAGTTCCTGGGGTGTGTTGCTAATAAAACCTTGGTTTTTAATCCCTGCAGACAAGTAATGGAGGTGGGAGTTTAAGTGACTATTCCTCCTCTGTCCCCTCGACTCCGAGCACCAGCCAGAAGGAGCTCCGGATAGACGTCCCTCCCAGCGCCAACACACCGACGCCCGTCCGTAAGCAGTCCAAGCGCCGGTCCAACCTCTTCACCGTGAGTGTCACACTGAGGGGTTTCAGTTAGTACAGACCCAGTTGCCAGACAGTTCCATGATGTTTGTAGGCTTCAAACTAAATAACGTGATTAGCACTGATGTCTGAGAAAATGATGAGAAGCAAGGATTTGGACATAGATAGAATGGAGATTTCTCAGCGTGGTCAGGTTCTGATAACAGGTCAGAAATGAAGAGTGAGGGTGAGTGTACAGAGGCTCAGGTACTGATTATCCAGTGACACCTCGTGAGAGACGTGTTGCGTGGAATACTGAGAGATGACAAAACTCTGCCAAGATGTGCACGTGTGTATCTAACCCTTCATAGAAATAAAGCCCTGACATCCCACAGGCCTGCGGTCCTAGCTCAGGAGCTGGAGCATGGCTGGGAGGTGCATGGGGGGGAGGCTGATTGCTCCAGGAGGCTTCTCTGCTGGGTTTTCTTCAGTCATGTTTGGAGCATTATAAAACAAGAGCTCAGATGTCTGTGCTCAGGTTTACAAACTCAGAACGTGGATGTAGCCCAGGTGTATGTAGGTTTTAAAACCTTCCTGGCAGTGGAGATGCAGAGAATTGCTGAACCAAGACTTCCACCCTGTCCCCTCCTCACACACAGCAGGTGTTACCACCCAGTCATGAGTTCGAGGCTGAGCCCCAGGCCCCAGGGGAGAACACTTTCCCTCCCTGGACTCGTCTTGTGGGTCACGAGCACACGCTTTGCAATAGCAGTTCTCAACCAGATAGTTTTGCTTCCTAAGGACAGTGGGCAATTTCTGGAGAAATTCTGGGTTGCCACAACAAGGTAGTGGGGGCAAGTGGGCAGGGAGCTGTGGGCATCTGAGCATGGGCAGCACCCAGGGCCCCCATAGCGGAGAATTGCCTTGCCCCAGGTATTGGGGGGGGGGGGGCGTTTTAAACTATGTGACTTTTCTTTTTGGTTGATCACTTCTGACTTAGACACAAAGAAATTCAATGTTTCGTATCTTGAACTACAGGAAGACTGCAGTGGGGTGGCTGGGAGTCTGGTATCTGATCCACTGCCCCTCTCGGACCATGGCCGCCTTGGTGCTGGGGTTCCCACCAAGGCCAGTAGGCCCCACCCACCTTTCCCTCCACGCTGTGACTGTCTCCCATTGGCCGCTGTTCTTTGGCCTGTTGCTCACACAGCTGGCAGAGTCAGACACTGTCTCTCCTTCCTGTGCTGAGTGCCCAGTACCCCGCCAGCCCCCAACCCCACAGACGCTGCTGCTGGACGGTAGAGTGAGGACTGGGCAGACATACCGACTCAGACCCTGACCTCCACCACCCTGGCTGCTGTTCGACCTTCTGCAAATTTCTTAACCTCTCAGCTGGATTGACGTCAGTACTTCTGTAGCAGGGCTGCCGGGAAGACTCCCTGTGAGGGGTGGAACAGACTGGTGGCAGTGCTTCCATTATGAAAATGATTTCTGAGAGTGTTAGGCGAAAGTAGTTGTAGGGCCACTTGAAAACTGGGAGAATTTAGGTTTTCGCACAATAATAAGTGAAAATCAAATATGCTTAAGTTTGTACATAGATGTGATGTTTTATTGTGACTTTTTTAGACACACGGACACTGGCCACCTAAATTGCTTTTACCAGCTACCTCTCCACACCCTGGTCAGGGGGCTTTCGTTTTAGAAGGGGACACCTTGCAGATCAGGCCGTGCACTCACTCATGCCTCAGTGGGCTCCAGAAACCAACTGCCATGGTGGGGACGAGGTGGTCATCTGTATCTTTGCCACCCCCGTTAAGGGAGTGGTGGGGAGAGAGCACGCAGTCCCCCAAGGCCTTTAAAGCCTTCGAGTTAGGGTCACTGCTCGCCCCCTCTGTTTTCTATTCTAAGGAGATAAATAATGAGCCAGGAAGCATTTTTTAAATGGAACTATTTATAAGGAAACCACCAGCACAGCCTCATCCCCTCCTTTTATAAGGGCAGCTCTGGAGCTGGAATATGTCAGAAAATAGTACCTGGGACTTTTCCATTGTGACACCAACAACCCTGGTGGCTAACACAGGAGAACACTTTATTTAAGGCCAAGAGCATCACATAACGTGGTTAATAACTGAATATTTACTTAAGGTCTGCTCTGTGCAGGGCCCTGGGTTTGCTCAGTGTCTGGGAGGAACACTTGTTGCCAGAGTCGGCCCATACTCCCCAGGACGTGTTCTAAAGTGAAAGGAGCAGAGGAGAGAAGTGAGGGATCTGGGGCCCCTTCCTGCTGACTCCAGCCGCAGACAGTGCACACACGCCCACAGAGCGACCAGGCAGGGCCGGCGTAGGGGCCGGTACACACTCACTGTTGTGGTGACTATAATGCACCATTAATTATCTCGTTATTAATGTGTAATAAAAGGGCCTGCCTTCTAATTAGTGTGTTAGTCGTGTGTGTTCTCTTTCTCCTTAATCTTAGAAAACAGTTTGAGACTGAACCTCAGAAATTGCATGCAGCTGTTCAGACGTCAGGTCACTTCCAGAGTTTTGAGCAGACTGTGTTACCACGATGTTTCACTTCCAGGAAACACAGCTGGCAGTGTCCTTTCTCGTGCAAATTTTGACCTGCTGTTTATCGCTGTTGCCTTAAGGGCTTCATTTCTTTCCATCTATGCAGATTTTATGTTTCTTGAGTTTTGTGTATCTCAAAACTTTCATAATGCCCCACATATTATTAGTGGGGACAGAAGTTAGGGGTCATGAAAGAAACTAACACTACCAGAGATTTGCATCTTGGCATTTAAGGAAAATAGAGCCCCAGTCCCTGGCTGGGACCTGGTTGTTGGTCATTGGGTTTGACGTTAACAAAATGACAGTGAGGATGGTGGTGGCGGTGATGGCTGGAGGTGTGTTTTTAAGTGGAAGAGCTTGGAAATATTAACTCCACTAGATGTCAGTGTCATCCAAGGCATACAAAGAAAGCAAATTAATTTTGAAATCATAGCAATTAAGAAATGTAATTCTTTTTGTTACGAGTTTGCTCCTATTCTTAAAGATGTAAAATTTCATAGACGCTTTGTCCCTAGTGACTGCTGGTGCTTATTGGCTTAAATTGTCAAAATGTGTATTTATTTACATGTATCTAGAAAAAGGACAGGTGTGCTGTATTCTATCTTACTGAATAAAAATTCATGCAGCCTGTGTAACACCCAAATACATAGGGTACTACCCACCTTGTTTATCAGTGCATTGTAAAGAGACCACAGTTAAAAATCAAGTATAATATATATATCAGTTTCCAAATACCTTCTTATCCATCTTATAAAGTAGACCTGTGATGTACCGGTCTAGGCTGACATTTCTCACTTCACATGTCTGTTTGCACATATATGTGAACACAAAGTCACATGTGCTCTTTACAAAATAATACAAGCAGAATCTACATAATAGTTTAAATTATTTGTGATATTTGCAGTGAGAATTATACTTTACTAATCAAAAGCTAAATTATATCTTATTTCACTTATTTGAAAAATCATTGTTTTGAGCACATAAACAGTAAAAGATCGTTACTATGTAATCCCTGGTTTTGTAATATGGGTTCTGAGAACTATTAGATTAGTAGTCCTAGTTTCCATGTGGCTCAAACATTTTATTAGAAAATATTTTCAAACATACAGAAATAAAGAAAACCCGTGCATACTCGCTGTGGACTGGCCACATTCCACACAAGCCCCTCCGTGGCCGCCCATGACCTTCCCCCATCTCTGTGTGCAGGGATTGGCATTCATCTGATTTTCATCCATATTATCTCAATCCATGTTTTAAATTTAACTCCAGTGTGTGTCCTTAAATTGTGCATTGCGCTGCTTTGCCCATTTTCAAGCTACATACTAATGATACTATTTACGTGGTACTTTTAAAAAGCTTACCATATGATGCTCATACCATTAAACAGAGCCAGACACACTCAGTACCCACGTAATACTGGGTGTTACTGAGAATAGACACTGCCCAACTCAAGGAAACATGTTATAAAAATAAGGCAGCAGAGATCGTAGTCTGTGTGGAATTGTCGGAAAGCTGTTTGGATTTTATGCAGAAGGGACGCCTGCCCGCCTGTAACGGTGCGTCCAGCAGCCTTTCACTGATCCCCTGGTTTAGGGGGACAAGCAGGTTTCTGTCTGATAATGAGGGGTTTCAGCAGTGATGCTTTGTCTCTGAAAGAGGGTAGTTCTGAGGGGTGTCCCATGTGGCTTTTTTCAACACGTGGTGGGGGGATTGGACATTGTCATGAGAAAGCTGGCAGTAATTTAGGTTATCTTAAGCTGTCCTTCCTCTGTACTCAGTGTTCGCGGGGGCTGGGCAGTTGCGTGTTGACAGTTGTGTGTTGACTTTAAAGCTTTGTCCCTTCTGTGATGGGTGTGACCAACCCCTGTTACCTTTGCAGCAGTGCACGGAGGGCTGGGCACCACGGACAGTCCCCCCGGCATTGGCGGTGGGTACTAAGGGCTGATTGGTGGCTGACGATTTCGTGTTCCAGCAGTAGCAGAAGGACATGCTGTTCACGATGAAGTCTCCAAAGTCGGCAGAAAATAAGGAGCCCTTCTCGGGAATTTCTTTGTGTTGCAGTATTTTATGTCCAAAGGATTTGTTTTAGTCTCGTTTCTGGATTTCAATTTTATTGATACAGCCTGTTGTAGAGGAAATAATCGCATGGCTGAGATCACCCTGTCCCCCGAAAGCTTGCTGCGGCTCTGCCTCCAGATTTAGTTGATGGCTCTCACCACCAAATTGTCATCGTTTCGGGGAAATGTTGTTTTGTTTTGGTAGTGAAGTCCAGCCTAAGTTTCAGTCTCATTTTGTCTCCGAGTGTGGTCAGAGGTGGAGCCCACTGAGCGGAGTTCTTACTCCAAGGCCTTCCCAGCGGCACGAGCGGCCGCCGCTTCCTGTTTCTCTGCCTGAGAGACAGGGTGAGTGCGCAGACAGATGTGCTGCCTGAGGAAGATGTTAATTCTTTCCATGTTTGTTTTGTTAATTATTCTGGTTAACAGAGAATAATGAAGATGGATCTGCAAATTTAGAAATTTAGAATTTGTAAAATTCCCAAAGTCCCGGTCAAATTTTTTGTCGATTTAAACTTTTTTTAAGTGTTATCACTATGAGCTTTGAAATTTATTTTACAACTAGAAACTTCATCATGCCAGCTTACTCCTGAATTGAGATGTGGGGAAAAGAAAATTTAACACTATTGTGTGGCCATTATTAATTTAAGAATTTTAAAAAAATTATAAAAATAAGGCAGCAGAGATCATAGTCCACATGGAATTGTCAGAAAGCTGTTTGGAGTTTATGCAGAGAAGGGAAAAAATTAATTAAGGAGAAAAGTGAGTCCCCAAGCCGTAGCTAAGACTCGTGACAAGGAGTTGGTAAATACGTCGACTTCTTCCGTCCCATTTGCGTTTTATATTCTTTGTCAACTTTGTTAGTTGTTTTATTTCCTGTCATCTGATTTCAGCTTTCTACCATCCTAGAGAAAAGAGTGCACAGTGCCTGGCACGCAGTAGGTGTTTGAAGACATTAGTACTCTGCCTGGTGCTCAGTAGGTATTTGCAGATGTCAGCTCTCTGCCTGGCGTGTAGTAGGTGTTCACAGACATCAGCTCTCTGCCTGGTGCGCAGTAGGTGTTCAGCAGATGTCAGCTCTCTGCCTGCCACGTAGTAGGTGTTTGCAGATATCAGCTCTCTGCCTGGCGCGTAGTAGGTGTTCACAGATACCAGCTCTCTGCCGGGTGCACAGTAGGTGTTCAGCAGATGTCAGCTCTCTGCCTGCCACGTAGTAGGTGTTTGCAGATATCAGCTCTCTGCCTGGCGTGTAGTAGGTGTTCACAGATACCAGCTCTCTGCCGGGTGCACAGTAGGTGTTCAGCAGATGTCAGCTCTCTGCCTGACACGTAGTAGGTGTTCACAGACCTCAGCTCTCTGCCCTCTGTGCAGCGTCTTTTCTCATGCACACCTGCTCAGGACAGTCGGCCTTCTACATACTGCTGAGTTTACATCAGAGGGACTTTTCTCCTCGTTCTCCTGTTCAGTTTTGGCAGCAGCCTCTTACTGGAAGCCCAAATCTGCTCCATAAAACCTTGTTTTTTATCATATCCCATGACATTGCCCCCTTTGAATACTGAAAAACAAAAGTCAGCCGCTCCTTCTCATATCCCCTTGAATCTGATTTCATTAGCTTTTCATTACAGCCCTGGACACCACAAAGTCTCTTCATTTCATATATCATCTCAGATTTGAAAAGCACATGAAAATGTTTCTCCATTTTCAATATTGCGTGAGTAATGTTCCCATTGAAAAGTAATGGAGTGAAGTTGTCACTTGTCAGCACAGTTATTAAGGAGGACGACTCTCAGATCTTTCTCTCATAATAAAATAAATCTGTCAGAAAATCATTGTGCTCACATTTTCTCATGCCATCAAGAGATGGACACTGAGCCGGTGGCGCTCCTTCCCTCACCCTGGGTCAAGGTGCGCTCTGGTTGTGGCCTCTCTGGGTTAATCGTGGTCACCCTTCCCACCGATCGCCGGCTGCTGGCTGGTTCATAGAACACCAGCAGTCCATCCAAGGTAATTGTTTCCGGAACGTGGCAAAGAAACCTGCTCGTTATTTCCCAAATACTGACTTTTTGTCAAAAGGATATTTTCAGTTTTTCTTCTTACTACTTTTTTGTGGTGTTGTACAAGAGTTTAGCTTTGAATTTGCTATTTCCTAATAGTCCAGCAGTAATATAAGCCAACTGCTGCCTGTACCTTGAATAGTAATCAAAAGTGTACCTTTAAATAGCACACCTGACTTGGTTAATAGAATTTTTAAGTCATTCCAATATTAATTAAATATATACATTTATGTAGTAGGTTTCCAAATAAGCATAGAGAATTCCTTTCTTCTTTGGCTATATTAACTGCAGCTTTAGAATGTGTTTTCCTGTTGGGCGTTACTTTTCTGTATGGTCCATTGGTTTCTAGTAATTGAATTTTGAACTCTTTAAAAAAGAATTAAAAGATAATTTTGCAGTGGAAAAGTCAGGGGGAAAGTTTAGGAAATTTTCTTTAAAGTGATGAGCCAGTGGAGATGAACCATTTAGCGTTCTGCGTGCAGGATGTTTTTGTGTATGTGTGTACTTTCTAAGTATGCGTTGACAGGAATGGTGCACATGGGCAGAGACTCCTTCTGTGAATCGCAGCCCTTACCCAAATGCCAACTTTCCTTTTACCTTGCAGTCTCGGAAAGGGAGCGACCCAGACAAAGAAAAGAAAGGCCTGGAGAGCCGTGCGGACAGCATCGGGAGCGGCCGAGCCATCCCCATTAAACAGGTGCGCTGCCCACCCCCCCTTACCTCCCCTGTCGCAAGAGACACACCTCACGTCCTCCTGGAGACGCTGTGGCTTGTGGGCCAAGGTTTGTTTGATATGCTCTGTTGATGAATGTAGAAGTCACTCACTTGACATCAATTAGAAGAGGTTTCTGTGTGTATTAAAATGGGATCATTAGAATAAGAAGCGGCGACTGTGACAACAGATCTAATGGAGGGCAGCCTGCCCGCCTGCAGATGGAGGGTGCTTCCAGGCCGAGCTGGCTTCAAAGGCTGCCTTTGTGGCACGGCTTTGATTGGGCCGCTGGCCGCCAGGCGACAGGGGTGAAGCAGACCCTGTGCGTGTGGCTCTCGTGATCACGGGAGTAGCCCCACGTGGCCCTAATTTGCTCTCACAGACGGACATCTGAACACCGTTCCAGGCTGGTTTGTAACAACGAGGCAATTAGTTGTGATAATCATGGCCGGTGTGTCAGCTGTGCGCTCTTGTTTGTAATTTGCTAATGAAGGAATTGTAACTTTGATTAGGTTCAGTTTCATTTAGACCTTATTATATAAAGGAACATTTACAGCTGTAATGTGGGGCCTTAATTAAACTTCCTCATTACACAACAGGACTTGAATTCAAGCATTTGTTTTGGCCTATGTTGCTAGCCTGGAATAGGTTTTCATTAGCCCTGGAACTGGGTATTAAATTACTTTATGTCTCAAGTTAAAAACCCTGGAATTCACGTGTGACGTATTTTACTGTTATATTTCCAAGGAGGATAAGAATAAAGAGTTCAGCCCTGCACAGTGGCTTCTGGAGATGTCATCATTTGGTGTGTTAAAGAATACCAATTGATTCAATGTGCATTTTGCTTGAGAGAAAAACAACAACCCTGTGGGCAGGGTAATGGCTCTGCCTTTAAGGACACGGCCAGGACGCAGCCCAGGACCCGTCTTGTCTCTCTGCTCTCTCCTGCAGTACCTAGGCAGCTTCACTAACCCCTCAGGGGCTGGGGCAAGGGCTGTAGCCCTTGGTAAAAGGGTAAAACTCTTCTCATGGATACGGTTGGGCTATTTTGGCACATCACCCATTTGAGGCATACGAAGGCAGGTCTAGCAGGGGCTGGGCAGTTTGGGCGTGAAGCTGTGGGAGAGGACAGGGTTAAAGAGGGCCATGTGTCTTGGGGAGGACCAGAGGAGGAAGTCCAAAGGGATTCCTGAGAACTTGAGAACTGTTGCAGAGACCACTTCTGCACCAGCAGCCTGACTGAGCTTGCCTAGAGTGAGCTGTCTACCTCCTTGCCGTGGGTCGGCCATGCCTTTGCCAGCGAAGAGACTGGCCTGTGACTGGCAAAGGCCATCGTGTCACTGTGAAGACACTTTCAGATGCCAGGCCATGATGTGTGGATGGGAATGGGGTGTCTTCTGGAGAAATTCTCCTCCTGCCATACATTTAAAAACAAAACAACAGCAAATCAACACCTTTCCCCTTTGCTGAAGGTGGTGGTTTCACTATAAAACTCTCTCTTTACTTCAGAGGACCCTGCACATAATTGTTTCTTTCTTTGTGCATTTATTTGTAACTTGACAATCAAACTCTCTGCATAAGTAATTTTAATGTACAATATTTATGTTGTAGATGCTGTTTCAACTAGGATTATAAAAATTATTTAACTTTTTATTTTCATTAAACAAACCGGTGACAGGACATTTACTTCTTTAATCATAGGCTGTTTCCTTAATTCGTGTCTGTCGTGGCTTTGGTGGGAATGTGAGCATGAGCCCTCCGCAGGAGCCAGGCTGGCCCCGGTGTAATTGAAACCTTCACTCAATTTGTACCCTGCTCATCTGTGGAGGGGTAGCTTTGCAGACTAGATTTTCAATATGTGTGCAGATTGGAGTTGACCATCAAGCGTAAAATGAGTATTATCCAGTCCTTGGAAGCCTTTCGATTGTGAATGTTCACAATAAGCTCGTTGAAATCTAAATCATGCTCTGATTTCCCAGTGACTTCTGGGCACAGGAGCTGCTGGTCCCTCATAATTGCTCCCCCTCCTCACCTCTGTAACCCCCCAACCCTCCCCTGTGGTCAGGGACCAGCTCCTTCCTGGAGGCCATACCTGGCCCCACGGAGTCCCACAGCAGCAGGCAGTTCCCGTCCTCAGGTCCCTCATCTGTAAAATGGGGAACTAGGTGACGTCTGCATCCCCGGAAACATGTGGAAATGGAGGTTCCACAGAGAATTTTTAATTTCTAGCAAAACTAGATCTTTAAGTTGATAGTTTTCAGGGTCCCCTTTGTAACCTTCCTGTGTTTCGTGTGGATTGATGTGGGTTTATAGATGGTGGTGTCCACAATCCCCCATGTGCACCCACACTTCAGAGGCGCAGCGATCACTGGGGCATAGTCTGAATCTCTGACCCTCCTGGTGGGATGACCAGTGAGGATTGCGGGGGACAGAGCATGGTGTGTGCTGGAAACTCAACAGATTGATTTGTTGACAGCGTGAACAGTCAGATGAGTGGCTGGTACGTGAGCACTTTTCACGTGGCTCCTGTTTAATCCTCACCGTTGCCTCCGCAGGAGCAGCTGAGCTCTCCTGAGGCTAAAGCAAGCCTGAGAGGGTGAGGGGTTCAGGCCAGGCAGCTCGGGAGCGTCGGGGCCCTTTTGTTCCGGCGTGTCTGCTGGTCCCACTGTCCCTTGAGGAAAAGACTTCAGACAGCTTTGGCAGCAACTTTACATGGTAATGTTTTGTGTTCCAAATCAAATATGTGAGCCCTGACAAAGTATCTTACGACTTTGTAAAGAAACTTCTGAGACTGTGCCTGCAGCAGCGTGCTCCCCGGGACACACGGCGTGCCATGCTCAGCTGTTCTCAGGGCAGGGGGGTCACCTCATGCCCACCCAGGTTTCGTTTGCCACATCCGTGCTCTCTGCCCCCCTCACCAACAGCAGGGTTCTCTGGCTTAACTAGGCTCAGCCTGAGTGAGACACACGGTCTGTGCTACTGAAGCCCCACACACTGGCTACACACCCTCTGCAGAGGAATCATGCAGGACCTCCGTGGTCTTCTTGGAGTTGGAAGTGGCTGCGGTTTTTGGCCTCTCCCCTATTTTGATCATTGCAGACTCGCCCCCCCTCCCTGTAGGAATCCTGTAACAGATGGTTTAGGGCCCAGGAAGGCAGCCCTCACTCTCTGCAGCCTAACTCCCGTTTCTGAGGATCGCATGCACTAGTGAATTACCCTGCACACATCTCACTCGTGGCCGCCTCCCGTTCACGTTCATGGTGAGCACCAAGGCTTCCCCAGCGAGGGAGCCCCCAGGTCAGGTGGTCGGGGACCTTATCCCTTTCCTCTTCCCCCTAATTCAACATTTCTCATCATGAATATGACTCATTTCCTGTAATGTAACTTCATTTCTTGTGGACCTGGGTCCACCTCGCCCTTTTTTGTCCTTTCTGGGATCTAGGAGGAGATTGATCCAGAGAGTTCAGCTTCTTTTTATTTCTTTTCTTTTCTTTTTTTTTTTTTTTTAAACTAATAAGATAAAAGTCTATTTGAATCAAAATTAAAAAGCAAAGCAAGAAAAATAAAAGCCAGAGGCCCGGTTCATCGGCGAGTGGGCTTGTCACGTATTAATTTTTCATTGCTGCGGAGAGTTGTACATACATAATCACTTGATTGCAGTGGGAGTTAGGGAGCTCCTATGGTGTCATTTGCATAAATCTTGTTAAGTCAATGGCAGTTAATGAAGTACAAATGAGCCCGGAGAAGGTGACATGCAAATTGTGGGTGGCAGATGGGAGGTCTGTTTGGGGGACAGCAGCTGTGTGCTCTCCTTTCTTTCTTCCTTTTTAGCATTTTTTAATCTCTATATTTGAGTGCAGATATACAGGCACAAGCCTTGGCCTCCTCCCCACCCTCCACAGAGTCCTGGCCGGTTCCTGGCCACCTCCCGGCGCCCCATGCTCGCACTGTGGTCACAGAGGCTGTCTGGCCTCACCTGGCGCTTAGTAGTCTACCCTGGAGCATACTTGAATTTTTTTAAACATCTTAGTCAGTTTATCTTGTCATACTTGTACAGCTAAAGATGTATTGTTTTTATTTGATGGGGACAAACAAAAAATAACAACTTTGTCACTGAGTCTTTTGGGACTGTGTGTTTTCCCGTGAGACTTCAGAGAGTGAAAGAGTGAAGACCCTGTCTGCTTTTCTGTGCTTTGGCTGGGAGTGTCTTCCTCCCTCCTCTGACAGCCCAGCTGCACTTAGCTTTATTTTGCACCCCTGGCTCCTACTTGGACCCTTAGGGGATTAGCAAGCCTAGGACTAGAGAGAAAGGAGAAATGGTGGAAGTGTACGCCAGGCCGCAGCGAAGACCTCTCCCGGTCAGGGCAGACCCTCGGAAGGGGCCCCGAGGCCTGGCTCACCCAAGTACTTGCTCACCGTACGTGCTGGCCTACACCGGGTGACCAGCACGTACGGCTTCGTATTTAAGGGCTGGAATGCAAGCGGGCTCAGCATGAGCTCCTGGAGGTCCATGAGCAAAGCATTGCGTCTGCCTGCAACTCTGGGAGTTCTGTGCTCGTGTGTTGGATCGACGGGTTGGTATATTCAGAGACACAAGTCTGTGATCTCAGAGACACAAGTCTGTGATCTCAGAGTCCTGCTGACACCTGTGATGCTAGTGTGCCGAGTATCCCCTCGTCTCTGGAGCCTCCCACTCCTTCCCAGTGAGGCAGAGATCTCAGATCTGGGAGTGCAGGTTCGAGGGGAGACCTTGGGTCAGTCATGCTTGCTTTTGTGAGACTTAGTGGATGCACCGTAGGAACAAAGTGCCTTTATTCAAAGTTAACAAAACTTTTCTTAAAGTCTTAATCTTGACCTTGAAGCCAGACGTCACGGCCACCTAGAGAGTCATCCAGAGAGAACAGTTATTTTTCAGCAGCCATCTGACACCTTGGGGAAACCCTTTCCAAGCTGGCAGAGGAAGAGTGCCCCGCCTGGAGCCTGCTGGTCACATCCCGCCCTTGGGCCTTGAGCTGTTTCTGAAGCAGCACATGTTTTGATGCTCAACTGAGTAGAAAGAGGCAATTGTCAGTTGAGTGGAAGGAAGCTTGGGAGGTAATCCTCCGGCCCAGCCTGCTATAGGCCACTGACCTCTGTTGTCTGGTACCTGGGGTCAACACAAGGGGTGTGGGCAGGACAGAAGCCCCCGCTGGCTCCTGCTGTAACAGATCCTGGAAGTTTGACACCGTTCATGGTGAGTGGTCAGCTGCCCCACCAGTCAGTGCTCCTTTCATAGGGGAAGCATATCCGAAGACTGTACCGAAACTTCATAGAGATCGGCAGAGAAAGAGGATGGTGGAGCTCGTCCTTCAGAAACGCAGGAAGGAGGTTGGTCCCGGCCCTGCTCCCTCAGTGGAGGCGTGATGATGATAGCTCACGGTTCCTTACTCCGGAATATACAGGACGACCATGCTCACCCATGCGGCAAACCGGCTCTGCCTGGGCACCGGGCCTCTTAGTCCCCCAGAAGCAGGTGACTTACTGACCAGACCTCGTGCCCAGAAAGCTCATTTACCTCACTTGAGTGACCAAGTCCCTAAGGGTATCTCATTCAGCCTGGTTCACGACAGACTCATCCCATTCATTTAATGGGTCAGGTGGGTGACTTCTCAGATACTGTAACGTCATTGGCAGAACAACCCAGAATACCTGGACACCTCCATAAGAATCTGTTGTCCTTTGTCTCTGAGAACATCTGGGCTGTGCAGGTGGGTGGCAGCGTGTTACATGCACAACACTCAAAATGCTTGATGAAACTGTCTTAGCCAAAATACAAAATCCATCATTTAAATACAAATCTGGAAGTCAATTTAAAGTAGCACTTCCCTTGGTCTTGGTGACAGGAAATAATACCCACCAAGGTGCTCTATACTGTAAACTGCCACGCAAACATAATGTTACTTCCAAGAATGGAATTTAATTTTTAGACTCAATGTATCCTCTGTGTATCTATGATCTGGGAGCTAGGCTAATATCATAAGTGATTTGTTTTAGCAAAATGTAATTTATTTTCTTTAAAAGCTCCACAATGTTGAAATCCAGCTCCTTGTGAGCCTAAAAGTACCCACATTTAATGGACATAGAAATAGAGGAAGGTTGCTGGAAGTCACATTAGCAGGTATTGGCAGAACTTGTTGTCCTGATGAATCAATAAGATATTTATTTCTGGTATTATTTCCTATCAGACTTGCCCAGCTTATAATAACCAAGGGCATATTCCTTGCATAGACATGCCCTGGGTCCTCTGCTAGGCCTGGGGGAGCAGAAGATGCCACGGTCCAGGCTGGGCTCACACAGGCTGAACACCTCACCCAGTGATCTCTGAGACTGGTGGACAGGTATCTGTGGGAGGTGTGTTTAAAGGACCCTGGGAGCCCCAGCAGCCAAGGAATGGTGACTTCCACTAAGCTAGAAAGATATGGGTGAGGAGGGATGGGGTAGCAGCGGTGAGAACCATCCCACTGGGCTCAGAAGTGCAAACAGGCCCTTGCAGGAGGGGGCTGTGAGCAGGGCCTCGGGGCAGGGGGGCTGGGCTGTCCGGCTGCTGGGGGCCCTGGCTGCCCTGCACAGGGGTGTTGAGTTCCCTGCGTCGGTTGTGGGGAGGTGGGCAGTGTTTTCCACAAAGCAGTGGGTCAGGTGTAGGTGTGTGACGACGCCGAGCTTGGGCGGCCGTGGGCAGCGGCCGGCAGTGTTGAGAGTGCAGGGCAGGGCAACCTTTTCCTTCCCTCCTTACTCTGTCCCTGTAATCGGCCAGAGTGTCAGTGATGACCAGCGTTTAATGAGCTCTCTGAGCACCTGGCTGCATGCTGTTTCCTGCGCTCTACCCGGGAGTCCGCAGTGAGAAAGCTGAGGCTGGGGTGACACGCTGCACGGGTGATGGTCCGTCGGGGCTGCTGTAGTGAATTCCCACTGACCGGGCGATGTAAACAGCAGGAATACCCCTCTCTCAGTTCTGGGGGCTGGAAGTCCGAGACCCCCTTCTCACGCGTCCTCGAGTGGCCTTCGCTCTGCGTGCACACTGCTGGGGTCTCCCTGAGAAGGGCACCAGCCCTGGTGGGTTAGAGCCACCTGTGACTGCCTTTAACCTTACATACCTCTTTGAAGACCTGTCTCCACGTGTAGTCCCATTGAGGCTTGGGCTTCCATCTGTGTTTGGGGGTGAGTGGATTTCAGCTCCACAACACACAGCTAGTTAATAGCAGAGCTGTGACGAGTCCTCAGGTCTGCGTCGCCCTGAAGGCCGTCTGTAAGGCTCCACTCCATTGTAATCTTCTGCTCCAGGCCTTTCTGGTATTACAAGTTAGGGCCACTTTATTCCTGTCCAACAGCTTTTGAGATTCCAAAGAACCGCTGAATAGGACTGCATGTGCTAAATGGGAAACATTTGAGATTCAAAGTCCTCTGGCTTGAGGGTTTAGAGACACCTCCTTGGGTGTAGTCAGCTGCTATCATTGGAAATACAACTGATGCTGGAACAAACCCATCTACAAAGCCTGCAGCTCCCTCTCCACACACGCATTTTATAACTGTTAAGACATTTTTTTTAATTAATTAATTAATTAATGTATTTATTTTGAGGCAGAGTCTCACTTTGCTGCCCTTGGGAGAGTGCCGTGGTGGTATAGCTCACAGCAACCTCAAACTCCTGGGTTTAAGTGATCCTCTTGCCTCAGCCTCCCAGGTAGCTGGGCTTACAGGCACCTGCCACAATGCCTGGCTCCTTTTAGAGATGGAGCTCTCTGACCCAGGCTGGTCTCCAACTCCTGAGCTCAGGCAATCTACCCACCTCCTCGGCCTCCCAGAGTGCTGGGATTACAAGCGTGAGCCACCACAACCGGACTCCTGTTGAGGCATTTTAGTCTTGTTCAGAGGAGACCTCCTTCAGGTTGATTTTAAAAAGGAGTTTAAATATGAGTACAAGCAACCCAGACTCCTGTCCCGGCGAGGGCAGCTCCTCAGGGCTGCTGGCAAACATCAGCCTGGGTGTGATGAGGGAAAGCGCATTTATTCAGCAGGTGCCCACCACGGCTCAGCTGTGTCACAGATGGCTGTGACAGTGGTCACAGTGCTGGTGTTTTTATTAATTTATCCTAAGTGTGGATGCCCAGATGCATGCCCATTTCACTACTGAGAAGAAGATAAGGCGGGATCTCAGAGACCCCATCTGTAAGGTCTTTCACCTGAAGTTGGTGCCCCACCACGTGGTGACCAGCGTCCGTACCGACCGTAGTCTTCTCACATCAAACGCCGCATGGAAACAGAAGTCTGCCGAGACTCCTGACAAAGTTGTAGGATCCAAGTCCTATTTCAGAGCTGCATTATTCAACATTTCCTGATGGAAGGCTCGGTGTCTCTTCGTTTAAGAACACAGACTCTGCAGAGTATGACTTCTCCCGGGCTGAGTTTCGTGCTTTGTGAATGGAGAGTTAGAATGCCAAGCAGGTGCCTTCTGGGAGGAAGAATCCCCCCAGCTATCGAAATTGCGTACTTTGTTTAGAACCGACAACAGTGGAACTCCTGGTGCACTTGGTGTGGCTCTCGGACTGGGTCCTTCTTCCCAAGGAAGGTTAGAGGAGCGCGGACTGAGGCTCCCGGCTGTTTGTCACAGGCTCTGTCTTGGTTATACAGTGCTCTTTGTCAGCATGATTTCACCTGCCGTCTGCTCCAGAGCCTTTTGCTCTAGAAGTAACAAAGAAAGTGGAATCTTAATAAGTCTTCCCAGTCTCCTTTTTAGGCTCTTCAGGAAAACCATCAGTGATATTTTTGAGTAGCAAAAGCACATTTTCCTTTCCTACATCTAACTAAGATAATGTATTTTTAACAGACTCACTAAGGGCCAAGTATTAAAACCAAAGATGCCATAGGCCCTTGGTATCAGAGCTATAATTAAGTTTGTAGAAACTTGGTGAAATATTATAGGCATAACAGGATCTATTTGGGGAATATGGACAGATAGCTATTTTCTATAAAACGCCTAATATTATAGTTGTGTTTGTAGACTGGTGAAAATGAAAACATTAAAAAATAGTACTAACATCTTAGGGCCATACCACCTCTAGTCTTTCCAATTCAAACCACCCTGAACCTTGCTATATTTACTTCCTAACACTTCCTTCTGTTTAAAAAGTCATTAAGTTAACCAAGTTATTATTCCGTGAGTTTTATAAAAAAGAACTTTGACGTTACGTGCCGAGGGCTCCCTGTTCATTCATCACATGCTTTGATCACAGGATTTAGGTTTAGTTTTCTACCAACCTGAGATACGACTTATGCCCTCGTGGGAAGAAGAGTCTGAGGAACGGGCCGGGAAGTCCCGAGGGCGGTGCCACAGAGCTAGTAAGTGGAGGAGCAGGGGTTCAAATCCCACAGCCCCCAGTGCAGTGGTTGTCAGCCATAGCATGCTGGTGTGCCACAAGAGGATCTGCCAAAATTTTTAAAGGTCATTAGTTAAATTACTTTTAAAAGAAGTTTAAAGCACAGTAAGTATGTTCTCTTTTTTACTCTTTTTTTTTTTTTTAATCAACATAATCTAAGTGTGCTGTGGAAGTTTTACTATAGGTTCAAGTGTGTTGGGAGATAAAAAAAAGGTTGAGAACCACTGCTCTAGAGCCCTTAGAACCTTCCGAATGCTGTGACCCTGTAGTACAGTTCCAGTTTTGTGGTTGGGGGTCACCACAACATGGAGAACTGTATTAAAGGATCGCGGCATGAGGAAGGTTGAGAACCGCTACTCCCGAGCGTGTTCTAGAAAGCCGTCCCTGTTGCCCCTTTCCCGGACTCAGTGCACACTTACCGTGACCGTCTTTCCTACGCAAGGTGGATGTCAAGCACATGGTGCCCTTTCTTCACGAGGGACATGATGTTTTACGAGGGGCCTTCTGGAGCGAGTGAAGTCTTCGAGCTGTTGCGTGCAGCAGAGTCCCCTGGCCCCGTAGGTTGTCTGAATATGTCATGTTGTCTTAAGAAATTGCATCTCTCTGTTCTCAGGAGATGTCAGCCCTGAAGTCTGGGAGCCAAACGCTGAGATCCACCCTCTAGGCACTTGGGCAGCTTTGCCCAAAGTTCAAGTTAGCAATCACTCATTTAAAACCTTGCTTGTTGGAAATTTGTAGCTCCCAGAATTTTAGTTTGATGAATCACTCAGATGAACTGTTTTTTTGTTTTTTTTTTTTAACAGTTAAGGTTTTTGTTCCCTTTCTCCTAAAGCAGGAGAAACACAAGTCAATGAATTGGGATAAGATACCAAGAGAACTTTAAAAATTTTAACTTCTTGTTGGAAATAACTTTAGACTTGAAGGAAATTTGCGAAAAATAACACAGAGAGCTCCCGTGTGCCTTGCCCTGGCTTTCTCTGCTGTGACCGTTTTTACGTAACAGTAATACCTTATCAAAGCCAGGACGCCGGGACGTTCATGCTGGGTCACGGCCACAGGCCTTCCTCGGGCTTGCCCAGTTTGTCTCCTGAAGTTCCTTTTCATCTTAGGGTCCAACCAGGGATCCCTCCTCTCATTTAACGGCTCTGTTTACTTCGTCACCTCTGCTCTGAGCTAATTCCTCGGTCTTTCTTACCATTCATGAACTTGATGCTAGTTCAGGAATATTGGTAAGTTCTTTTGTGGAAAGGCCTTCAAACTGGATCATCTCAGATTTTCTCCTGAATAGACAGAGGGCGCACCTGTCCGGCAGAAGGACCACAATGCGTTGTGCTCTTGGCGCTCTCAGCTGCAGGTCCTGATACTCACCCGTCTCCTTATTAGTGGCCTAGCCTTGGCAACTTGGTTAAGGTGAGGTCTGCCAGATTTCTCCCTTGAGCTATTATTGGGTCATCATTTACTCCTATGGTGAAGATATCTTGGGAGAGATACTTTGATGTTCTGTAAATCATCTTTAATGGCATAAATTTATTCAATGATAAGTAGGCTTAAAAATGAAAATGATTTCCTTCTGATGAATGTTCACAGTCTTAAATAAAATGCCCCGGGCACCCTCTGTGTGCATGCAGGCGTGTGTGTTTTTGTGTTCATTTTTAGTAGAGTAGAGCTTGTTTTCTCCTCTTTTATCCTGGATAAATGAGAAGTCTCAATACCATGAAAAGCCTCTTTTGATCAAAAGAATGTAAAAAATGGTTGTTATACAGAAACTAGTATTTTAAGTATTGATCAGGCAGTAAAAGCCTTTTAACGGTAATATATGCAACTCAAAGATATTTCATAGCCTGATTGTCCCAGGCTATGGGACAGTTTTTCTTATTTCTGTGGCCTCCATTGATTTATAGTGAGAGAACATTTAATCATGTGCTTGGATCACCCCTCCTGTATCAGAGAGAAGGGGTAAGTGGGAACGATTTTGAAACTTGTAGCGTTTTTAGGAAGAGCTAAGGAATCCCGGGATGAGGAGGAGCTCAGAGTGGGAATGTGAATGGACCTTCCCAGATAGACTGGTTAGAACGGAGTGTCAGGCCCAGAACAGAAGGACAGAGGCCTCAGGCCTTGAAGAGGGGGTACAGGTTAGGGACACCATAAACCCTGAATTTTAACAGCTGCCAATTTCATTTCATGTGAAAACATCTGTGTGTCTGTCAGACAGGGGTGTCATTAGAATGCTGCCGTGCTCTGTAGAACGGATCTTCACAAACACTGTCCTTTGAGTTTTGTCTCGTATAATTTTATGTATGAAGATTGAAAATTCTACTGTGGGGCCACATACTCCAGAGCTGGCAGGTTCGGGCCTGCCAAACATTGACAACTACAACCAAAAAATATCCGGGTGCTGTGGCGGGAGCCTGTAGTCCCAGCTACTTGGGAGGCTGAGGCAAGAGAATCGCTTAAGCCCAGGAGTTGGAGGTTGCTGTGAGCTGTGATGCCACAGGACTCTACCCAGGGTGACAGCTTGAGGCTCTGTCTCAGAAAAAAAAAAAGAAAGAAAGAAGAGAAAATTCTACTACTTTAGGATTTTATGTATTTTTCCTAAGTAATCTCTCTCAGAGAATAAAAAACATACAGGTAGGCGTAGACACGTTCTCTTAGGTAATATATTAACATAGACCCTGGTTCTATAGAAGAGCCGTAAGGTTTTATTTTTCAGTGTGGTCTTCCCATTTTTGGTCAAATGACCGAATTCTCTCCTGCGTGTTTATTCTCAATAAAATTGCAGAGCATTAGGCCAACAAGCCTGCCATTTTCAAAGCTGGAAGGGCAGTGAAACTCACGGGGAAACGCAGTTTGCAGGAGAGAGGCAGAACCTGCCAGTGTCCCTCACAGGTGGCAGGACTCCGGACCCGCCCTCTGGCTGTGAGTCCTGGACTCCACGATACTTTCCTCCTGCTCACTCCTTCCTTCAAAAAAATAAAAAAAAAAAGAAGTAACATTTAATGTTTGTTTTCTGTTTCAACCCAGATATTTTGATCAGTTTTTTCTAAGATGAATCCTTAAACTTTATAGTGTTTTATTTGTTTTTAAAAAGCGAGGAAGGGAATGAATAAAAAGCATGACATTTGAAAAGACCTGGTTAATCTTTGAGGTTGCTTAGAGTGAACACAACCACCCTCAGTGTATTTTTGTTTTGTTTTTAACCCAGCAGGCTCAGTGCTCTGTATTTTTACTACATTTTAAAAAGTCAGGCACAAGACAACGCCCAGACACTGCTGTAGAAACGTTTTCTGAAGAGCACCAGCGCCGTGGGGCCTTCGCTTGGTGGCATCCGAGTTCCACGGTGAAACCAGGCCCGCTGCACCCTCCTTCCCTCACTGCAGAAACGCTCAGAGTGTGTCTCGACAGCAGTTGTTTATAATTGGAGTATCTGGAATTCGCTGTGGTTTTAATTAGTTGATTACTAGTTCTTTAAAATGTACTGTACTCACTGTGGGTCTTGCAAATTGGTAACTGGTAGCTACCAGTATAATTAAATATTTCAGAGCACTTGGCTACGGTAGCACTGAACTGTGAAAAAATGATGTTGTATAGCCAATCAAAAAGAGATACTTGTAAACTCATTTACAGCGTCAGTGTGTGTTAGGACCGTCGGAGAGATGCTTATTGCAGGAGAAATTAAAGATACGATTTTGTGCTAAGAGGCAATATAGAAATTAGTTCCTGAATTACTTGTTAATTGATTTGGTAATTCCCTGGGGTCTACATGCTCTTTCCCCCCTTTCTGTTGTTGTATTCAGTTAACAGTGACTATTCCCAAAGCAATAAAAATATTTTCCACACTGAGATTAGATAAGCCCTCACATCAGGCTCCCCATGTTCACATTTGCAGCACCAAAAAGTACCTGCCTTAAATACAACTATTTTTTTTCTGGGGATATTGTTGTTTTATGTGTAGCCATCAAGGTAACCAGTGCATTCGTGGGATTGGATAATTTCAGCAAAAGGAAAGGATGTTTTTATGTCTCATGTTTACGGGCGCTTTCCTGATTTTTTTTTTTTTTTTTATAATGGAAACCCTCCTTTTTATCAACAATGGAAGAGATTCAGTAGACTTGATTTATAGAAGTCTTTTCTTATTGTTTGCAATTCAACAAGAATAACTGTACAAAAGACCATTTGTAGAAAAGTGCAAATTGCTCCTGAAAATGTTATTGGAAGAAAATGAGACCCATTTCTGCTCATTGAGACTGTGTGTGGAGACGGGGCTGGCCTGCCTGGCCTTGGCTGCCCTGTTCCTTCCCCTTCATTGGAATTCACGCACACGTGGTGCTGCTTATGTGAAGGACAGAAACCGCCAGCCCTTTGAACTTTTGAGGAAAGATCAAACTCCCCTTTGGACAGCGTGGTGGCCTTGGTTCATTCTTAGGAAGACGTTTCTAGTATCTCAGAGGCTGTGCTTGTGGCCTGAAAAGCAGCATTGAAGATTTTGGAAAATATCGTTAAACGTTAACTTTTGGACATCCTGTCTTTTTCTGTTGCCCGCCCCCCCCCCCCCCGCCCCGCATGATCACCCATGATTATTTCAGCATCCACGTCTAAAAATGGATGGTGATGTTTTATTCTCTTTAGGAAAAGGAGAAAATATATTAAACAATGTCTATTAAAAAGGATAAGGATATGACTGGACAGTCACTTGTCTATCAAGTAGAAATCAGATACCAAGCAGGCAGGAATGGGGAAGGCCTGCGTTGAGCTAACAGGGCGCCGTGCCCTCTGGTGAGAGGGCTGGGTCTGCCTGTGGGCGTGGTGCTCAGGGTGACATGCTGCTCGCCGCGAGGGCTTCAATGTCCTCTTTATAACTTGTAGACTCCTCTCAGCTACCTCCAAATGGGGAGGTTGGTTTTCCTCTTTAACCTGGTTTACTGAGAGGGCTGTGTGGCCAGGAGCAGCGTCCGACCAGGACAGAGGAAAGGAGAGTGTAGCCTCAGCATGTGTTTGGTTTTTATTGTCCTGCTGCTTCACTTCCCCCAACCTTTTTTGAAATGTCTTTTTCACACAAGTAGCTATCCTCAAAGTCACTTCACAGAGCTCCAGCGCAGAGACCTTCTTCATCACTGTCCTCTACTGAAGGATTCTAAAAGACCAGAATTTGCCTGAACATCCACCCAAACCGTGGGTCTGTAACACAACCCTCCTGCCACCCAGTTTCGCTGACCATGGTTAAGTTACATCAAGGCTCCTTCGGTTTTCAGATGAAAGTGGTGCCCCCCACCTTGGGGAATTCACCAGGCCCCACCACTAACCCTCAGGGGCCAGGGAAGGGGGTTCTGCATCACCAGGTGGTTTTGTAGTCCTGACTTATGCTTCTCCCTAATTTCAGAGGAGAGGAAAATACATCCTGTTCCAAGATCGGAAGGACGTGGCTGTAAACAAGTATTTTAAAATATGTATGTGACTTACACTTTCTCCTCCATAAACATGGCTGTGTCTGGACACACTTTTGTCATTTATCAGTTAAATTGCTGATTGTTTTTCTTGAAATGTTTGCGTGAAGGTGGTTCTGCGAGACTCCATTGCCCTGGCTAAGGTTGCAGGGCTTGCGTGTGGGGGCTTACAGTACAGGGCATGCTCCTGCCACAGGTGGAGGGGCTGGCGCAGGAGGGAGGCTTGCCGGGAGCTCCAAGGCGATGAATATTTCTGCTTGATATTTCTCATGATATGTCTGCACTTTAATGACTATTTCTACTAATACTTGTACTAATAATTTTTAATGGTTCACATTGAGTAGGTGACATTTTGATACATTAATGAGCCTTATCAATGACTTCTAAAAGTTCTTTAGTGTGCCAGGATACTTTGCCACAGCCCCCCCAAAGGAAGGAGAGAGGGTGCAGCTGTGGGCATCATCTGTCCCCAGCTCTGTCTCTGGGCGTCAGTCACAGGTGTCATCCCAGAGAAGAAATTCCAATCACTGAGTTATGTCAGCAGTGTGGCTTACACTTCCGAGGTGTGTCATGGAAATGTCCCTTAAAATGGTTTGCCAGAACTGAAGAGTCTGTCCAAAGACTTGAGAAATGTGAGCCCCACAGAGGGAAGTGGTTTTTTTTTTTAGCAGCGGCCATATCACACGCTGGAGTGCGGAGGGCCAGCTGTGGCATCGCTAGGGTAGCTGGGAGAGCCGCTGTAAAGAAGGAACGTGGAGGGAAGGCCACCCCGGCTGGCTGGAAATGCTGCCTTCTTTAGCAGGCTGGCTGGGTGGGATTCCTGTTGGCAGTGTATCCTTCTAAGACTGAAGCTTGCCAGGGCCCGGTCCCTGTGGGTCCCCATGAAGGGCTAAAATGCACAAAGGATGTGGATTTTGACAGAATTATGACGGGTGTCCCCAAGAAAGATTAGAGTGGATAGCTATCCTCAGGGTTTCTTGGTCACCAGTGTTTTCTGGTTTAATCTCAGATTTCTGAGAAATAACAGGCTTAATTCAGGTATCTTTCTTGGGCACTGGAGCTGATAGAAGAAGAAATATTTTGAAAATAGTGAATTAAGTATGTAAGTAATTTATGCTGCATTGCTGTGCGCCAGGCCTGGGGCTGGCCGCTCTGGTGTCGGCCCACTGGACCATAAGCGCCTCAAGGTCAGAAATTTTTGGTTTGTTTTGTAATCTTTTTGGCCGCTAATATATCCCAACCCCTAGAGCAGCTCTCACTAAGGAGTTTTTAAAAGAGAAAAAGTCTCAGCTTTCAGAAGGGGTGGTAGTCTAATCCCCGTGTGACAGGCAGAGTGTGCGCTCACACAGCCTGGCGTGGTAAAGCTAATACTCAGGTCACGTGTGTTCTGGGAGAAGAACAGGAAGCGCCTGGGAGGTGCTGCCATTGGGGTCTGCATCTTAGATGGTAAACTTCTGGAAAGGGCAAACCAGATGATGGTCAGGAGTGGAATTTAGGCACAAATTTACTTTGAGAACCTACTGTCAAGAGTAGAGTAGAAGGTCAAGGAGGAAATTCCAGAATGTTTTGCTCACCCAGAATTTCTCAAGGTCATTGCAGGACTGTCAGCCACACGACTCGGGTGTTGTGGTGTCCCTGGCCGCGGGCAGGCTGGGCCGCACAAAGTAACAGGTGTCATTTTGCAGGACTCAGAGAATCTTTACTGTTCTCACGAGCAGGGGAACCTACAGGAAAAGACAGCTCACGTTCTCCTTCGCTGTGCCCCAAGTGCTGGTCCTCAGTTTGGGGGAGCAGGTGTCATTGTAAGCTGCAGTTTGACAGGCCAGCATGGAGGCCAGTCTGAGGCAAGTGTCTCCATTTTATTCCTGTAGTGGTTTAACATCTGGGCCACTGGGGCCCTGTGCCTGGCCGTCCTTGCCTAATGATGTCCTCGGGCCTCACCGAGGACCTTGCTCTGCATCCCGCCTGCCCCCAACTTGCAGTTAGTGGCGGTACTTTTCATTTTCTGAAGATAGTGAGCTGGACCACAGTGGCCTTTGTCAGAATTTCCCTTTACTGATCAAGGGTTTGTTTCTTCCTGTCTGCTGTCCTGTGGGGTGGCATTGGCCGTCTGCCACCCTGAGTTCCAAAGGCAGAGGCTTTTTCCAGATGGAGATACTGTGGTTGTGTTGACCAAGTTCTAACTTTAATGAGAACTCTGAAACCTCTGAGCAGGAAGAGGACGCAGCATTTGACGTCTGAGTTGATGTTGGACAGATCCGTCCTGAAGTGCTCCTGCAGAATTCATTACCATTCAGGGAAAGCCAGTTTGGGAGCTTTTCCCCACTTCTGAGAAATTAATCATGATGTTAGCTCATTCTAATTATACATCGTGAAGAGATGTTTTTTAAATGATGGTAAATATTTTTTCAATTTTTAAGATTATATTTCCACATCTTTTTCCTTGTGGGAAATCCTTCAAACTACGTGATGATTTTGATCTCTTAGCATGATGGTAAGTCTGTCCTTGCACCTTTGGGTGATCACTCTGCGGTGGGCTCCCTCGGCCCCATAGGAGTTTGCCATACGGTGGGTGGCAATGGAAGTGTTGAGAGCCAGAGGCACTGCGTGGGAGGAAGGAAGGGGACCAGAGAGGGCAGCGTGACGAGCTGGCCGTGGAGAATGAGTGGGGCTGGACTAGGCCAAAAGAAGCTTTAGGAAATTACATGATGTTTTGGGGGCAAGCGCAACTGGACTTGAATGATAGGAGGAAAGACGGGGGCTGTGGTCAGTACAGTGCGATGCAGAGCTCCCACAGCTGGGGGATGAATGTGCATTTTTGAAGACGTTGATCAGGACCAAGGCTGTAATTTACCATGAGGGGCCACTGTGGCCGGAGATGAGGAGGCCCACAGGAGAGATGGACAACGATTTTTCTATGACACACAGTGGACTAGACCAGACTATTGTCATCACTTGAGAGCCTTGTGGTGTTCACTTGGTAAATTAGCATATTTTAAAAGTCTGCTTAAGCTAGGCCTGGTGGCTCATGCCTTATAATCCTAACTCTGGAAGGCTGAGGCAGGTGGATTGCTTGAGCTCAGGAATTTGATACCAGCCTGAATAAGAGTGAGACCCTGTCTCTACTGAAAATAGAAACACTAGCTGGGCATGGAGGCACATGTCTGTAGTCCCAGCTACTTGGGAGGCTGAGGCAGGAGGATCACTTGAACCCAAGAGTTTGAGGTTGCTATGAGCTATGATGCGGCAGCCCTCTACCCAGGGCAACAGAGTGAGACTCTGTCTAAAAAAAAAAAAAGAAATGAAATGAAATAAAAGTCTACTTAAGAATCTAACAAATTGCATTTTTCTTTGGACTTGAGTCAGCCTGGGGAGGAAATACGCACTGTGGGTGACCAGGGAACATGTCATTCCCTCAAGTCCCTGCCAACCCGTGGCTGTCCTGATTGCCGGCACTTTGAAGCAGACAATTCCAGTCCTTGTTTTGCGTTCAGAGTGTTGGTTTTATCAGTACCCGATGGTTCAGTAAGCCACCTTTCCTCAGGTCCGTGCACACGGAGTATGGTACGGCTTAGAGGCACTACTTGCTGAAAGCGCCTCGGAGGTGCTTCGGGGGCTCAGGAGGAATTCATTTCTTGGGAAACGTGACATCAGCAGGATGGGTCCTGGGAGGGTGCGCCACCCCTGTCATTAGCAGGGGGATCCCAAAGGTGCCTCATGGCAGGTTGGAAAAGCCGTTTGCAAAACATTTCTTCTTGGAATTGTTCAGTCCTTTCACTCCTGCTGGAGCGTGTAGGCAGCCTCGCTCCCCTCCCGTTCGCCTCTCGGTGGGCCCAGTGGTCAGCTCTGAGGGCTCGCATCAGCTGCAGCGAAATCCCAGTGGGGCAGAGTGAGGGGGCTCCTGATGAGAAGCCAGGAGTTCTGTGTCCCCCACCCACGTGTCCTAAGAGGTGCTTCCTAGGTTGATGGGATGTCCTGTACATGGCGGGGGGATGCCCCGCAGGGACACGTCACTGCCAGCCCCTCCTGGACACTCTTCGCAGGATCACAGCTATTGGGAACCTTGTTCAGGGCTTCTTTGGATGGCCCTGGGTATGTTGCTCTTCCTCTTTTTTAATTTTTTTAATTAATATTATTTTTGGAGCTTTCTTAGGCTCACAGCAAAATTGAACAGAAGGTACAGAGATGTCCCACGTGCCCCACCCTCCCAGCAGCCCCCAGTGGGAACCTCCAGTGACCATCGTTGTCACCCACAGCCCACAGCGTCCGTTCGGGCTCACTCTCGGTATTCACCTTCTGTGAGTTTGGCCACACGCACGATGGACATATGTCCTCCATCACAGCATCATGCACAGTCACCCCCCTGAAAGTGTGGTATGCTGCCTCTGTCCCTCCCCCTGCTGACCACTGATCTTACTATCCCTGTAGTTCCGACTTTCCCAGGATGTCATGGTCAGAGTCACACCACGTGTAGCCTTTTCAGATCGACTGCTGTTAATCGCATGCGTATAAGGTCCCACCATGTCTTTTCCAGGCTTGGTAGCTTGTTTGTTCTTCCGTCATCAGGACAAACACGGCACACATTTATACGCTCGGTTATGGAAGGACGCCTTGGGTGTTTCCAATTCGGACATTTAAGATTAAAGCTGCTGTAGAAGTCGGTGTGCCTGTTTTGTACAGACCTAAGCTTTTGACTCCTTTGTGTAACTACCAAGGAACAGGGTTGCTGGATTGTGTGTAAGAATGGTTTTTGTTTCATGAGAAACTGCCGAACTGTCTCCCGAAGCAGCTCTACCGCTGGGCACCCGCCGGCCGCACACAGGGTCCCAGCGTCCCTGCAGCCTTTGTTGCCATCTACTGGAAGTGCTGCCCTCTTGGTTTTACTTGCATTTACCTCGGGATATAAAATTCTGAGCATCTTTTCATTTGCTTATTCACCATCTGCATATCTTCTTTGGTGGATTTCCGTTCAGACCTTCCCATTTTTAATGGAGCTGTTTATCATTGTTGATTTTGAGAGTACCTTGAATGTCCTGGGTAGTATTCCCTATTCCTTCACCAGTTGTGATTTTGGCAAATACTTTTCTCTGCCTATAGTTTGTCTTCTCATTTTGTTGACCACTCTTCTTTTTACATCTAACAGTTTTTCTTATTCAGTCTTCTCCACCATATTTATTAATCTGTCATCCACTTTTGATCTTAGGCTTATTCCACTTTGCCTGTAATATTTCCCTAGCCTTTTCTTTACATTTTGATAGAATTGCTTTCTTTTTCCTTTTCTTTTTTTTTTTTTTTTTTTTTGGATAGAGTCTCACTTTGTCACCCTGGGTAGAGTGCCATGCGTCATAGCTCAGAGCAACCTTGAGCAAACTCTTGGGTTCAAGTTATCCTCTGGCCTCACCCTCCCAAGTAGATGAGCCTACCGGAGCCCGCCATAATGCACAGCTATTATTTTTAAGAGATGGGGTGTCGCTCTGGCTCAGGCTGTTCTCGAACTCCTGAGCTGAGGCAGTCCACCGCCTCAGCCTCCCAGAGTGCTATAATTATAGGCCTGAGCCACTGCGCCCAGCCTGGTAGGATTGCTTTCAGCCATTTCTCTACTGTGCTCACATTTTGAGTGAATATGTCTTCAAAGTCATCAACTTTTTTGATGAAATATTTGCTCAGGAGCATATACAATTCTTAAAAGCATTTTTTTTTTTTTTACATTGTATTAAATTTAGAATGGGGCTGAGCATGGTGGCTCATGCCTATTACCCTGGTAGTTTTGGGGGGGTTGAGGCAGAAGTATCACTTGAATCTAGGAGTTTAAGACCAGCTGGGGCAACATAGCAAGACCCCTATCTCTACAAAAAATAAGAAGAAGAAGAAGAAATAATAAGAAGAAAAATTAGTTCGGCACAGTGGCCGGTGTCTATAGTCTCAGCTACTTGGGAAGCTGAGGCATGAGTAGGATCGCTTGAGCCCAGGGGTTTGAAGTGACAGTGAGCCATGAAGATATTATTGCACATGAACAGTGAGACTGTCTCTCTGAAAATAAATAATGTTTAGAATGGATGAAGCATTTTATAAGTTATATGTTATAGACATTCTAAGCTTAATTCTAGTTCATTGGCATTCAGAAATATGTAACGTTCTCATAAATAGTGATTCTCCCTGTCCCGTGCAGTGCGAATAACATCTGTAATTCACTGGGGAAGTCATCACCTGTCGGCTTCTGTGTTCATTTCTGAAGTGACCATGTGCAAACCAAGCCCACCTGAGCCGGGGTAGGGGAGACATTCACCCCACACATAAGTGGGCAGGTGGGCCGCCAGCACTCACATCCCAGGATCAGTACTGGGAGGGGGGGAGACTGGGTTGCCAAGAGGCTGCTGGCCCAAGGCAGTAAGTACACTCTTCTCCTGGTGCTGGCTCAGGGCCAGGGCCTTTGGCTTGAGAACATTTCACATTTGACTGTCCAAGTATGAAGCTCATCATGGGAAACAAAGCTTGGTGGTGCTAAGGGGCTGGGAACTCGATCAGAGAAGCTAGTGAGCCAGAGGGCAGGTGGCGGTGCAGGGGAGAAGGGGTGCTGGCGGCAGCGTGCTGTGGGCGGAGGGGCTCCCGTTGGAGCAGGCTGCAGGCACAGTGAGGGCACAGTGCACGCCTGAGATGGGGGACAGACTGCAGGTGGCTGCGTGGGGCTGGAAGGAAGGGGCTTGGCGAGATCATTTAGAAACTTAGAGAAAGTAATGCCTGTTCATTGTAGCAAAAGTAGAAAACATTCATGGACAAAAATATGGAAGTCACCCCTCTAATGCCATTGCTCTATCAGGTCACCCCCATTTTGGACCCTGTTCAAGTTCACTTTCTCCGCATGTTTTCTGATCCACCACCCAGTCACTGCTGAGGGTCTCTGCTCTGCCCTCCACCCCCGTCCCATGTCTAATCGGGACTCCTTGTGTCACCTGCACCTCCCTCAGAGCACTGCTGACACCACTTCGGTCATTCGCGTCTGCTCTGAGCTCCATGAGAGGAGAAATCTTGACTGTGTGTGTCACAGTTAGCACCTAAAATGTGCTCAGTAAATATGCCGTGAACGAGTGGAGGGGGGGCACTCCCTAAATGGCATGGCGCTACCAGAGTCTCGTTCTGTGTGTCTGCACACTTGTGCGTTCACGCGTGTGCTGGGAACCATAGGTTCTGTGAAATTAGAGAGCGTTGTGCTCTAGTCTGTTCTGACTTTGAAAGCGCTAGTGTGGCTCGCAGAAGTGACTCGGACCCACTCATTGGCTGTGGGTCGCATTCTTTGAAAGCCTCGTGGTGGCAACGCAGGCTGTCTGGGGAGTGTTTCCATGTGAACTCTGACCCCAAGTTAGCGCACTCAGTGGAAACTATCTGGATAGATGCGGTGAGGCCGCCCAGAAAGATCCACGGATGGTGGGCTCCTGTTTGCCCAGTGGGAATGGCTGACAGTCCCATGGTTGCCGTGATTTGACGGTGCCCCTCGTGGGAGGAAAGTGCCACTTCTTCTTAGTTACATCCGCAGGCACAGAGAGGTGCTGGTTGTGGGGCACGAGTCTTAGCGTCCTTCCGTCAGGATGAGGGACAGGTTTATTTCATAGGGACAAACCAGTGTCAGGACACAGGGACAGGATGCCATCCCTGGCAGCTCCAAATGTGCCTTGTCCTCCTGTCCTAAATGGGCTGTGCTGGTCCATCACCGGCTGGTCTGTGGCGTAGCCCCGCGCCCCTCCCGCATCCTGTGCCATGTTTTACTTGGGAGCCAGACAGCCAGACAGAGCCCCGCACTCCCCACAGCCTGACCCAGGTGTACAACCCTGAATTCACATATTGGGGTGCCTGCCTTGAGCAAATGTTTTATCTGGAACGTCAACTTTTGAGGGTACCATCCACTGGAGACTGCGTTCATTTTCACTAATTATTAATTTAGCAGACTATTATAAAGGAGGTCCCTGAGAAAGGATAGGAAGATGGCATTTAAATAAAAGGTCACCCAAGAATGAAAGGCTCTGAAATCTGGCAGCCGGAGAGGCTGATGTGACTAGAGGACTTGCTTTCTGGAGACGTGTGCAGAACACGGTGGTCTTGCTGCTAGCCACAGAGGATGCGGCTGCTTGCCGTGGACACAGCCTGTCTGAACCCCACGGAGTAGGCAGGACATCCTGTTCAGAAAACCGTAACTCACAAGAGCATGTGACATTTCTCAGTTTCCAGACACAGTGTCCGGTGCCCCCACACCTCCCACAGAGCGCCCTCCAGCTTGGAGCGTCTTCCTGCCCTTGTCCCAAGCCTCTCATCTGGCGTGTGAACTTTCTCCACTTTTTCTATGAGCCACTCTCCTGGGACACCTGCCACAGTTACGTAGGCTTGGATCGCCTCCCACACCCCGCCCCACGTGGCCCTGTGGGCGCCATCGCACAGCCAAGTCACGTGGCCACTCCTGCAAACTCTCTCTGGGAGGAACAGCAGCTGGTGTCAGGCTCTTGTGGACAGTGAATTCCTGGAGAACTCGTGGTCCGTGGCATTTAGCTCTGTACTGGGAACGTCAAAACCCATAACATCTCCATCGCAGAAGGTTCACGTTGTGTTGAATGTTGTTAGTGGCGTTTGCTAATCAGTATGTATAGAAAACGCAGGTAGAAAGCAATGACTTTGACACCACATCCCAGCGAGAGGAAGGAGGCAGCTGAGAACAGCCGGCCGGAGGCTGGAGAGGCTGGGCTGTCGCTGTGATTATTAATACATTGTAAAGACATTTTGGGGATTCTGCCATATTTTGTATGGTTGCCAACAAAATGTTGACAGTTGTATTGTGGTTAATAAATTCATTTAGATTTATAAGCATTGTTTACAGAACCTGTTCGCCTGCTGAAACTCTAACAGCATCTGTTCCTTCTTACTAATTAACTGCTAATTACGAATGAGCTTTGTGTGTTTGTCAGAATAACTGGCTCATGCATTTTGTAGGGAACATTAACAAATTGATTTACATAGTGGCAAAGCAATCAGAAGAGTAAACTGAACAGCAAGCATCCGAGCCCTCTAGCCGGTTTTTGAATGAAGCAAACTTTTGAGGCTATAAATATTGTCAGAAGTTTTCCATTTCCTCGGTTCTCTGGTAAAGGTACAGTGATGAGAGCGGTGTGGAATGAGCAGTTGTCAGATCCGAGCACTGTTGACAGTGTCCCTCGGAATCCTTGAGGGGCGTTGGCAGAGGAGAAGGAATCTCCACAGAACCCCACGGGAACATGCTGGTCCCTGGGAGGAAACCCGCTGACTTCTCAAAAAAACTTTATTTTGGGGGATGAAATCATTACACCAGTGACTGGGGTTGCTGCTGGGCTGCGGGTTCAGGTAACAGCACAGCTGAGTCGCCAGGTCCAGTCACTCTTATTTTCTCCTCTTTTGCATTCTTGGATTTCAAACTATGTTAAAATGCCGCATGCTTTTAAGGGCAGGCATTTAAAAGTAACCAGTTTTGGCCGAGCACAGTGGATGACACCTATAATCCTAGCACTTGGGAAGGCTGAAGTAGGAAGATCACTAAAGCGCAGGAGTTTGAGGACATCCATTCTGAGCAAGAGCAAGATCCCGTCTCTAAAGTAACCGGCGTTGGGGGCGGCGCCTATGGCTCAGTGGGTGGGGTGC
Organism: Arctocebus calabarensis; assembly: GCA_963573935.1. NCBI lineage: Eukaryota > Metazoa > Chordata > Mammalia > Primates > Lorisidae > Arctocebus > Arctocebus calabarensis. The sequence goes on along the minus strand of CAUYON010161847.1, from coordinate 22,191 downwards.
CGGCCCCATATACTGAGGGTAGCAGGTTCAAACCCAGCCCCAGCCAAACTGCAACAAAAAAATAGCCAGGCATTGTGGCGGGCGCCTGTAGTCCCAGCTACTTGGGAGGCTGAGGCAAGAGGATCACTTGAGCCCAAGAGTTTGAGGTTGCTGGGAGCTATGGTGCCACTGCGCTGTACCAAGGGCAACAAAGTGAGACTCTGTCTCAAAAATAAATAAATAAATAAATAAATAAAATCAGCTGACATAGGCAGTTCCAAAAGTCCGTGCTCAAGATTTTGCAGGGAGAAGGTGGAGGCAGGTCCTTGCCTGGCTGTGTTTGTCCTCACAGCCTCACGAGTCCAGCCTCTGGGGGTCTTTTCTTAAGTTGCCTCTTCAGCTAGAGCTAAGGCACAGAGACAAAACTGAAGCAGGAGAGACTGGAGCACAGAAAGAAGGGAAGAATCGTGTTACACAGGAACACATTTTTATTCCTGGTAACTCTGCAGATATTCCTGAATGCTGGTGTGAAAGTGGAGATGACTATCCTGGCAGACAGTGGCTAGTTCAAGGGTTTTGAGACTGCCTCAGGTTAAATACGATTAGCAGTGGTTACATTATACTGCTTGTTTGTCAAGATGGAACGCTTACCATCATGGATCAAAGTACACAATATTGGCCTGAGCTTGGTCCCCAGAGTTCAGGGTGCAAAGAGCTGCTAGTGTCAGGGCGGCTCCTGTGGCTCAGTGAGTAGGGCGCCTGCCCCATATACCATGGGTGGCAGGTTCAAACTCCACCCCGTCCAAACTGCAACAAAAAAACAGCTGGGCGTTGTGGCCGGTGCCTGTAGTCCCAGCTACTGGGGAGGCTGAGGCAAGAGAATAGCCTGAGCCCTGGAGTTGGAGGTTGCTGTGAACTGTGACGCCACAGCACTCCACTTAGGGCGATAAAGTGAGACTCTGTCGCTACAGAAAAAAAAAAAAACTGCTAGTGTCAAAGCCCGGAGCCTTGTTATGAGACCCATCTAACCAATCAGAACCTCGGACAAACCCTCAAACCTCTCAGAGCCTCGGTTAATTCCTCTGTAGAGTAAGAATGATGTAAGAACCCTCTTCCCCAGGGTTGTTGGGTGGATTAATAAGATAATAGATAACAGCTCAGTAAATAGCAAGTACGGTCATCTCTGTATTCCTGTAAAATAATCATTTGTAACGCTACGCACTGAATTTTACTAGGTCGTAGTAACTCCATGTGGGAGGAGAGTGTCCTCATCATGAATGTATTACTCTTAATTCAAGATAAATTAAAAAAAAAAAAACAGTGACAACAGTCTGGACAGGGAGTGTGGGCATGAAGTGTTAGAGGGGGAATATCAAAGTCATTTTATAGCTGGAACATTTAACACCTTCAACTGAGCCATCTGTTGAGTGTCATTCTATGGTACTGTTGATGAAGAACAGACTAACATCGGTGAATATTTACTTTTATATTTTATATTTTATGCCAATAACTTTGGTAAAGAAAATATGTGTCCTGTAGCATTTCATACGGTGGGGGCAGAACAAAAGCCACGTTTTCAGTATTTATTCTTCCTTGGAATAGTTTCCGGGAGTAAGTGTTCAGAAAATTTAATGACTTCAATAGCAAGAAATGATTAAATTGACTATAAATTGTTTCAGCCAACATTTGTTGATTGTGTTAGCCACCATCAAGTCATGGAAAAGAAGCTTATTTGAATGAGATACAGGCTACACTGTGGGAACTCACAACCTAGCGAGGAAATCAAACGTCTTAGTAATGGTAGGATGTGTCAGACTCTGCAGGTACACATCGGGCAGTGCCAGGACCCAGAAGGGCACTGTGTTATAACTTCTATCCCCAGATTTTGAGTGTTTTTTGTAGATGGCATTCAGTAAACAGAAAGCATTTTTCTTGGACCCTACCTGCTTACAGACATTTTTTTAAGCATAAGTTAGAAGTAACTATAACTGTTTAGGCTTATAATGAAAATTCAGTTTCTAAGACTTTCTGGTTAAATGTTGCTACCTGGGAATTTAAGTTTGAAACTTAAAGCCATTCTTTAAGCTAACTCAGAAGAATGTGGAATTTATCCAAGATATAAACTGCTGCCATTTCAGACGCATGGAATATTAATGAAACAGAGGTCTAGCTGTCTAAAGATGTCCCTGTGCTATTTCTCTCCTGGGGAACCCAAGTCTACGTTGAGTTGGAAGCAAGTTGAACAATGAATTTGAAAGAAAGCGTCTGAGGTCTGAGGCAGAGGTGTGGTAGCTCCCGCCTGTAATCCTAGCACGCTAGGAGGCCGAGGCAGGTGGATCACTTGAGCTCAGGATTTCGAGACCACCCTGAGCAAGAGCAAGACACCTGTCTCTACTAAAAATAGAAAAACAGGCAAGGGTTGTGGTGATGCCTGTAGTCCCAGCTATTCGGGAGGCAGAGGCAAGGGGATCACTTGAGCCCAGGAGTTTGATGTTGCTGTAAGATGTGATGACATCATGGCACTCTACCCAGGGCGACTGAGTAAGACTGTCTCAAATTTAAAATTTTTTAAAAAATGAAATACAATATCTGCGAACACAGAGCTGTACTTTTCCATTTACTTATTGCAAAAGCCTTGAGGGCAGCGGTTTCCAGCCTTGGGGTACTACCCATGTGCCCATGCAGAGATGCACAGGCCATCCAAGAAAGTTCAGGTCCGGACCCTTTGGCTTGGGTGAGGTCTCAGCACCTCCTCCAGTTCTCTATGGAAGGTGCCCCCAGCTTCTCCTGCAGTGCCGGGGAGGGGCCATCCCCCCTGCTTTGTGAATGGCCCCCCTTGGGGTGGGGCAGGTTTGTGTAGAAACCAGTTTCCCAGCAAGTCCTTCTCCACACCATCAGGAACTGCTGTCACTTCCCATTCAGGGGTCAGAGGAAGAGAAGCACATTTGTCTTCTTCTACATGAGATGTTTCCTTCTTTGCAGATTATTATCATTTGAAAGACATTTTTGCAGCTTGATTTTCACCCAGAGATAGATGTCACCGACACAGGGTGAGAGAAACTTATCAAGAATTATGAATTTCTTTTAAAATGAGAAAGTCAGTGAAGGGAGGCAGCATACCCAGAAAGGGGGAAAATTAAAATCTGAAATAATTTATGAGCAAAATAATTTTCCAGCTAACAGTATATTAGCTGTTTGTTCAGAACATTTCAGAGAAATGTTTGTAACTGGGTCCCCTTGGGGGCTTTGGGGAGGTCACTGTTCCCTTGCAGTCTGAGGTTTCTGTCTCTCCGCCCTGGACTTTGAGGCCCCTCGCCCGGGACGGCCCGTCTTCAGGACAGCAGGTTGCTCTCCAGTGCGACCGTTCTGAGGGCTTCAGCCATCATGCTGACCCTTACAAAGTGGCTGAGAAACACGCCCGGGAACAGTCATGTGGGGTAGAAGATGCTGTTGCTGTCCCCTTCCCGCATCTCTGCCTTTGCCCAGGCAGAACTGGAAACCTTTCTCCCTTCCAGCCCCTCTCGCAGCTTCTCGTTTCTAAGTCCCCCAGTAGAAATTGTGCCCTGTGTGGGTCAGACCTCAGCCTTCTCTGGACCCTGTTGTTCTAGCGGCATTCAGACAGGATGCTATGGGTCCTCATTCTGGCTGCAGGGCTGGACAGGAGGAGGGCAGGAGGGCAGCAGTCCCAGTGAGGCTGCGAAGCTCCGGACAGTGGTGGCTTCAGGGGCAGGGAGAAGATGGCGTATCTCGAAGTTTTAAGGATGGAACATGGGCAGAACTGATGGACATTTGAGGATGAGGGAGGAGGAACACGGGATGACTGCGTTTGGGGCTTGGTCACCTTCTCAGAAATCAGTTTCCATCCACGAAATGAGAAGCACAGCCAGAAGACGGCAAGGGTGCTGCCGACACCCCACCACCAGGGGGCCCCAAAGAGCCCGCAGAAGCTCCAGAGCGGGCTGTCTGCTGGGAGCGCTTACAGATGAGGCATAGATTTGGGGGGCATTTAGATAGAAATGGCATTGGGGACACGGGCTCCCGAGGTGGGAGCCCACGAGCACCAGTGTTCCAGGAGGGATGAAGGGTCGGGAGTGGAGAGCAGGGGGACGACGTGGAGCCCGTGCTCGTGGGAGGGACCTGGCCTCTTTAAAGAGGGAAAGGACTCAGACGTGGCAGTCGGTTTCTGGAGACAGCGAGGTCGCTGATGACGTCAGTGTCGTTACGGAGAAGGAGGGAGAGGTGAGCTGTGCAGCAGCAGTCAGGAGGGCGCCCCTCCCGGCCTACGAGAAAGAAGCCTGGCCATGGCGAGGAGGCGGGAAATCGGTCTGGACAGTGCTGGTTGATGTGCAGAAATAGGCAACTCGGTGGCCAACTGCTGTGAGTTCCTGTTGAGAAGTCACCAGCCATCTCCTTATGAAACCCGTGAATAGACATGCGTTTGTTTTAAGGTTATGTAACCTGCTCCTCGTTTTGCAATTTGTAAATGACGCCCAGTATTTACCAGGCATTTCCTGCATGTTGGGCATTGTCATTTGGCCTTATGTTCATGAATGAATTTAACATCTTCCAAGGGCCGATTCCTTCCAGACAGCGCCGAGTTTCTGTGGTCTTCTGCAGCTGCCAGAAGGATACATTATCTCAGGCACGTATCCCCACCAACAGGCCCGTCTCTGTATCGTTCCTCACCATTTTCCGGCTTCCTTGCCCACATGCCCACTGCCTTCCTCAGAAGCTCTGAAACTCTCCCTTTCTCAGAGGTTCTAAAACTCTTTCCTGCATTTTGATGCTTCTCCCTGGTAAAAGAAACCTCACGCCACCCCATCCATCCCCCCATGCCCTGCTGATGCCTGGGTGCTGATGCTTCTGCTGCTTCTGCCTACGTCTCTCTACCAGCTGTGGCTGGCGGGGAGGGGGACCTCTTGCTGGCAGCCCAGGCTCACCCCAGGGGTGCCCCCTCCCGTCCAGCTAGTGTCCGGCTTTGCTCCTGTTCTTGATTTCTTAGTTCCAGAACACAGACCACATATTCTAGAACAAGAATTCTTCCTCAGGGTGCTGTGGGTGCCACTCACGGATCTGTGAATGTGACTCAGGGAAATCTGTTTGCATTCCACCAACCGCAATTTAAACTTGACCTTTCCTTCACGGGTGAATGTAGACACCAGTCCACGGTAGTGTTAGCAGAACCTGTGACTCTGCCACGCACAGAAATCAGGTATTTTCACGCTGCGTTGCAGTTGTCACAGACAATTTAATAGGTTGCTCTCACTCATCACGATTTGGCAATATGCTGGGTATTAAATCTGCCGCAAGGTCTTAGAGCGCTAATAAAGAAGCGTGTTTATTATGCTGCACAGTATTTCTTGTATTTTGATTATTCCATTTCTATATACTTGGTTCTTTTATAATCCTGTGAATTTAAAGACACTATTCTGGGAAGAGATCCTTTGGGAAATAGTAAAAGCATACCCACCTGTAGCAAGCCTCCCAATGGATTTGAATTTCCTGCCCTATCAGTTCTATTAATTTAATGTTTTCGTATCATTTATAAGATTTTAGATAAAATTGAGGGCAGGGGCCTTCAGAACTGAATTGTGTACTGCCCTGTTGCCAACTTCTAGGTTTTCACCACAGAGCCCTTTAAGGCCATCCGCGCCCATCAAGTGAATGTTGATCCCCAGGCCACTGCTCCTCTTGGCTCCCAGAACCAACCACCAGCCACCTCGTCTTTGAGAGCAGTCGGGGAAGACCGGAGCTCTGGGTCAGGGCCTGCCAGCCCAGGTCCCTCTGCCCACAGCCTTGCCTTCTGTCCTGAAAGTTCTCTCCGTCTCCTGCCTCTGTCCACACCGCCCCCCCATCCTCTCCCTTCCTCAGTGTGCTTTTAGAATTCCTCCTGCCCTCCACCACTCCACCCCTCTGCTGACCAGCGCAGTGCCATCACATTGGTCCCACTGTCTCATGGAACCATATTTTCTGGGGCCAGTGAGTGACATTCCCATTTCCAAAACAGCAGCGCTGCCTCTGGATGTGGTGCCGTGGCAGCTTCTCCCATGAGACTGTGCGTTTCTCCGTTCTCCACCCAGAACCTTCGGAACCTCGTCTCTGCAGCCTCACCTTCTCTGCTGCCCTGCCCCTCTGGACTTCCTGTACGCAGGCTTCTCTTGGCCCCGAATCTGAGATCCTGGCCTCCACGCCTTTTTATTTTGTCTAGACCTGTAGCCATTAGGGATGCTTTTTATCTCACGAGTAAACTCCTTGTAGTGCTGTCCACCTGACTCTCCAGGGTATCGGTAGACAGTGTAGACTTGGACTTGGGCTGCCTGTGGCTGGCACCACCATCAAACATGGTCCACACTTGGCCCAGAATCCTCTTCCAGAAAGCCTTCTGGACCGCTGCTCCCACTGCTGCAGAGTGGGCAGGGGAGTGGAACCCGCCTTCCCGCAGAGGCCTGCGAGGTGCTTGTCATCGTTGTACTCGGGGCCTTGACCTCCTAGTGGCTTTCCTCCACCCTCTTCCCCTTGTCCACTGCCCTCGCTCAGAGCTTGAGCCTCCCCACATAACCACACAGCCTCAGCTGCAGTCCCCTCTCCACACCACTAAGGGGTCTCTTCCCTGCCAAAACCCCTCCTGAGGCCATGTGCTGCCTGCACTCGGAGGCTGCCCTGCTGGTCTGGCATGCCAACCGGCTGTACACCACTGCTGGCTGTTCCTGCTACCGCCTTCAACTGTGCTGTGCCCCCTGCCCCGGGCCATCTTGAATGTTCTACAGAAAAAACTAAAATGTGTGATTTTTACGCAGGAGTTGCAGACACAAGCTCTGCAGGGGCCACACAAGCTCCTGTAACAGGGAGGGCAGCTCCCACCCGCGGGGGCCGTCGCCCCTCACCTCCACACTCCTCCCGCTCAGTGGCTTCTGTGTTCCCAGGCAGTCCCAGTGTTGGAGGAAAGTCAGGAATCTGGAATTATGTGTAAGATCTGATCAATTTGGGACAGTGTCTGTGGCTTAGTGGGTATGGTGCTGGCCCCATATGCCGAGGGTGTTGGATTTGAATCCCGCTCCTGCCAAACTGTAACAAAAAAATAGCCGGGTGTTGTGGCGGGCGCCTGCAGTCCCAGCTACTCGGGAGGCAAGACAATCGCCTAAGCCCAGGAGTTGGAGGTTACTGTGAGCTGTGACCCTGTGGCACTCTACCGAGGACAATAAAGTGAAACTCTGTCTCAAAAAAAAAAAAAATAAGACATTTAAAAAAAAAAGTGATCAATTTTTAAATATTGGCAACTATTCCAAAAATTGTGAAGCACTTATGGTGGCTAATGAAAATGCTTCTGCAGAGTGGAGACGCCCCAAGTCAGCAGGGTGGAATCCACGCACCAAGCCCCCAGGCCTCCCCCAGCTTGGCACAGCATTTAGGGTTTGGCTCCTCCTGCTCCTGTCTCCCCATTCCAGCATCATTCCCAGCCTTTCCACCTCCTCTACGCCTAACACGTGTCCCCAGATACCTGTATGGCCCCACCCCTGGGCCTTTGCACAATGTTCCTTACCCCTCATTCTCCCACCGGCCTGTCCTACTGGCCCAAAATGTGACATGGCACTGCCTCCTCCTAAAGCCTTCCTGGCTTTCCTCTCCATGGCCCAAGAGGGCCTCTTTGCTGGGCCCTGTTCCTCAGTCCAAAATGAGCTTTTGCAGACTAAGATCTGTACTTATCACACTGTGCAATGGTAACTTTGTACCTGTCCGCCTTCTCCCAGACTCTAGACCAGTGGTTCTCAACCTTCCTAATGCCGTGGCCCTTTAATACAGTTCCTGTGAGAATTACTGCTTTCTAGATTGTGACTTTTGTACAAATAGCAATTGCAGCTGACCGTTCAACATGTCCCAGGAGCCCTAGCAGGGTCCCAGCCTGGCAGTGGGGCTTAGCGTGTGTCTCGTGACTGAGTGGCGCTGTCAGCAAGGAGGCTGTGAGTCCTTCCCAGTCACCCAAACCAGGGACCAAGAAATGTGGCCTGGGCTGAAGCCTAGTCCCACGGGTCATGCATGTCAGGGAGACCCAGGAAGGGGGCCCAGGTGTGAGCACTGGGGAAACACCAGGCTTGTGGATGGGAGTCAGAAGGCTGGTTCTGTAATTATTCCATCTCAGACCACCTTTATGAGGTGTTCAAGGGCGAGTCGCTCCATGCTAACTGGTGTGAATGCAGGTGTTTGCAGACGTGTGAGCAGCAAATCACATGATACTCTGATACTCCGAGAGAAGAGTGGAGTCAGCGTGCAGGCCCCGGGCCTGGGCTTCCTAAGGATGCCTGTGCTTAGCTGTGCGGTCACCACCAGCCACCTCCAGCCCTGCCCATGTGCAGTGGACCTGTCCTCCGTCCTGACCTCCCAAATCTGCTTGTCCCTGCATCTCAGTGATATCACTGTGTCACCAGCCTGGGAGTCCCCTGGCCTTGGCATTGTCCCTCTCCACCGCTCTCCAGACCTCCAGGGTAAAGCTCAAGCTCCACACTGAGCCCAGCCTCTGCTGCTCCTGCACCTGTGCCCTGCAGCCCTGGAGCCCTGGAGCTCTGGGCGTGCCTGAAGTGCAGCCGTCACCCTGCGCCCCACCAAGGCCCCGTCGTGCCTGCCCACCTGCCCTTCTCCTGGCCAGCTGGTGCAGGAGGAAGGAACACTGCGGGCCTGAGACTGCTGTCTTTGGAAGAGCCTGCTAGCAGGGTGGCTCGGGCTTGGCATCTGGGAACATGGATTATGGGGAGGGGTTTCCCATCATTCCCTGGACTGACGGGACTGTCTTGCTGTGCCTGAATTCTCTGTGGAAATGGTATAGTTTGGGCTGAATACCTGATTTCCACGTAGAGTCTGGAAACTTGGTATGTGCCTGGCAGAGGGTGCCTCTGTGACCCTGGTAGACCACACAGGACATGAAATGAAGCGCATCCTGTGTGGTGAGTGCGCTGGGAGAGAACGCCGAGGAGCCTGGGCCTGGCTCCCTCCAGGTTCCCCCTTCCCTTTGCTGGAGGTGCTTTGCACCCTCTTGAATAAATCCAGTGAGTACAGCTGTGTGCGGAGACCTCGGAGTCCTCCTAGCACATTGTAGACTGGGGGTGGTTTGGGAGACTCCCTCCCCAACATAATTCACTCTCTGAAGACTAAAATCAGCTTTCTCTTTTCTAGCAGTTTTTCCTTAGTTTCATTAGTCTCAAACTTCTCACCATTGCACTTACCGTGTTTCATTGAGATTACTTAGGCATCTTTCCTTCTATAAGCTGGTGGGTTTGAAAATGGATTTGAAAAGGGCATTCTTTCAAATGGTTGGTAGAATAGTTGGGAATTTGGATCTAGGATTCAGCAGTTACAGAAGATTTTAAAGAAAGCTGTTCTAAGTGCTTACCCTGAAGTTTGTGATTGCCCTTGAAACCTGGAAGGGAATGTAAATGTATGTCCATCCTCTCAGAAGAGGCTCCACGGTTCTGAAGAGGGCTGTGGCCTCCCCGCCCTGAGAGGCCGGGATTGCTCGGCTTCCCAGCACAGTGGTAGGAGCCCTTGCAGAGGCAGAGCAGGGAAACCTGCCTTCCAAGATGAGCGAATACTTGAATGTAGGGGTTCAAAGGTGGGACATCTGATGAGTCTTTAGGTTTTGAGAATGGGTGTCTGTAAGAATGGTGGTTTCATTAACAGAACAGGAAACTGAGAAGGAAAAGAATGGTTTGGTTCAGAAGAAACATTGCTTTGGAAATAAATGATCATCTTTTTTCCCCTAGAGTATGACCATTCTGGCTTTTGACAATATCCCAAAATACAGAATGCTGTTTCCATTCACTTGAGTCTTGCTTTCGATTTTGTCCAAAAGAAAAACGATTCCCAGTGAAAGTGATGCTGTGGCTCAGGATTGTGTGTAGTCTGTGTTAAATTCATAAGCAATGGGAACCACTCTAAGTTATTTAGCTCGAAGTTCATTTTGTATAGAAAATTACACCTTTGAAAAGATATGGCAGGGTTTAAATGAATCAAGTTTACCGTCAAACTGTTCTCGCCATAGTAATTTAATCTGTGTCATTTTATCAAACAAGGAAAAATTTCAATGTTTTCAACGCTCATCACTCACACAGTACAGCTGTTGTTACTGAAGAGATCGTTTCTTCCATTTCAGTTCCGTTTGTAGTCGTGTTTACCACGACTGTGACTCATACACTACGCCTGACCTGTGACGCCACATACAAGGTGCGGCTGGAGCCGAGCGTCCCGCGGCCTCTGCTTTCTGTCTCTCCCTGGTGGGTGGCAAAATCCCTATCTCGTTCTTAGCTTGTGTTTTATGTGATGGGTTTTACCATGTCACCTCCCACTCTGGGATTACACAGGTCTCTATTTTCAGCCTGGTCAGTACAATGTGGAAAAATTTTTTAAACCTTTGGCAAAAAGCAACTTTTGGTCAATCCTGTAAGCAAACTCTGCATGCAGCGTCCTGCGTGGCCACGGTTGCTAGGCAACCCTTCGTTTCTGGACGTCCTTGCCAGGTGCACGTGCTGCTCATGTGATTGGTCACTGATCCCCATCCTGGGGCATCAGTTTTGAAAACCCACGGCTCACACAGCCACCTCCAAGGTGGGTTGTGGGTGCCTGCCGTCCCCTCCAATGCTCTGGTCATGACTTTGTCTTGAGTTTTCTCTCGACGCACTGTAGAGTCACCCACCCAGCGTCAAACCTCTTTAGGGGATGGCTTGTGTTATCATGTGTCTTCTCCCATCTACACAGCACCTGAGCAGAGGCCATGCGTGGTCAGTGCATGAAGTCATCCTCAGAGACAAACTGCTCTGCTCTCACACTGAAAGCTATCAAAACTGCCCGTGCAAGGCTGGAACGTGGTTAAGAAAAAGAGGAAATAGGCGGCGCCTGTGGCTCAGTGAGTAGGGTGCCAGCCCCAGCCAAATTGCAATAAAAAACTAGCCAGGCGCTGTGGCAGGCGCCTGTAATCCCAGCTACTTGGGAGGCTGAGGCAAGAGAATCGCCTAAGCCCGGGAGCTAGAGGTTGCTGTGAGCTGTGATGCCACGGCACTCTACCGAAGGCGACAAAATGAGACTCTGTCTCTGAAAATATAAATAAAGAAATGAAAAAGAGGGAAATAATTACTGTCTAGCAAAGATTTGGATTTAGCAAAAAGTGGAAACAGTTCACAGTCAGACTAATAATCTGTTGATTGTGAAGTCCGTGATGATGCCGTTACTCTCGAAAATGATACTGGTAATTTAGTTCACTTGGGAGGTCCTATTTTCAAATTGCTTTTGCGTATTCCAAATCTTGCTGTGTGTTGAAATTTAAAATCAGACACAGCACCAGGTAACCAGAGGGTTTTCCCCAACTTCTTAACAAAAGAGAGAGAGTAAGAAAACACAGTCACACCTTGGTGAGTTGTTTCTTTAACTTTTTTCTCTGGCCTGTGAACATGGAGGAGCTTCTCTCATTTGAGTTCTCAGTGCTTTTTCTACACTGGGGTAGGTTGAAGGACCCTCCACCTTTCCTCCTCCTCACTGTTTGGGGTCTCCAGGATCCTTGGACTGATTCTCTGCTCATCCCAGTGTGTTAGAGGTGTCCTGGCCATGTTGTTCCTCAAAGCTCAAGTAAAAATGACTTTGTTCCATGGCGCTATGTTAAATTGGCTGGTTAATTCTGGTGTTATTTACCCTGTAATTCATTAGTTTCACCCCACCATTGGCAGCTGACAGGCTGTAATTTCACGCCTTGCAATAAAAGATGTCTCATAATCTGCTTCATTTAGCAGCAAGAGAATTTAATGAAATTAACTGCAGTCCTAATTATGCCAGTGAATACTAAAGACCGCCATCAAGTTTTCTCAGAAAAGGACGAGGTCCACCTCGTGAAGGATTTAGAATATAATTTCCTGGAAAAAGTTGCAAATGTCTTCCTTCTATTGGCCAACAAGGGCCAATTATGAGTGCACATATGACCATAATTAACTGGTTTTCTCCTGAATATCTCTCCCAAGTATTCATTGTTTCCAGTCAAATTTAAAGGCAATCCCTCTACTACAGTGGTGAAGATGGCAGAAACAAACATTTTCAGGCAAGGGTCTTCCTCCTGCGGTGGCCTGTGCCACAAGCCACCTATGTAATGTCATGGTCTGGGCTCCCGCGTACGTGGACCCACTGCCATCTTTCTGCCACTTACACTCAGAGCTCAACTTCTGCGGCCTCCACTCTCCCTGCTACGGGGACACCAACCCTGGTGGGGACAGTGCCTTTGGTGAACCTTTGCCTGGACCTCATCAGTCACCAGGGCCACTGGGCCAAGCCCACCCTCTAGGACAAACTATCTTTCCCACCTTCACCTCCCTCCCTGCCTGTTCTGTGGGGAGTAAGTGGGGAGCTGAGATGCCCCCCAAGAAGACCCAGCCTTGCCGTCCACAGTACCTCTCCCAGGGCAGTATTGGTATTAATTGTGGGGTTAATAACGGCACACGGGAAGAAAACACGGGCGGCTGCAGTAGCCAAAGGGATGGAGACTTGGGAAAGGGGAGACTCATGATCAGTTTCAGCTGGTGGGAAATTGTCACTGTGTTATTTAAGTACAGAACAATCTCAGTCACCACAAGTGATAAAGTGCTCGCTCTCTTCCAAATCTCCCTTTGCTAATGAGCGGCCTTTCTTGAATTCTAAAAATAGCCACCTCCCCAGGGACAGCGCCTGACCTGATTTCCTTGGCCCCACCACCTCTGCATCGCGGCCCCGCGGAACAGCTGACAGGCTCTGCCACGTGCGTGCTTTGGCATCTGCGTATGTTGGCCAGGAAGTCGACCTGAGCTCTGGTTTTGGAAGATGATGGCGTGTGTTTCCTCTGCAGAGGCTGCTGACCAGTGGGCTGTGTAAAGAAACTCTCTGGAGCAATTTGTACTAGCTACTGTGCCTCCTCACACAAATGGCTGCTATGCAAAGAATCTTCTGCTCCTAGTCACCTTGATCTTCACGCTGGTCTACATGGTGTGGGTGATGACGTCGCAGACAGTGTAGATTTGAAAGAATGATGATTGTACTTAGAGCTTGGGGAGTTCTGTGGCCCACCCCCAGCCCACTCGTGGAAGTCCATTCCAGGGATCAGGGGATTCCATTTGGGGGACCATGGCCACTGTGTGTGGGAGCTGATTCAGCAAGGTGACCGAAACACCAGGACCCGGCGCAGGGGGCTCTAGGCCACTGCTCCCAGGTTGTCATTCACAGGAATGTCCCATCAGAAGGTGCTGTGTCAGAAAGAGCCAGGAGACCTGGTTTCCAGCCATAGCTAGACCTCTGAGCTCACAGGCTGGCCTCCACTGCAAGGAGCCAGTGGTCCTAAGCTGGACCTGTGTCAGCTGCCAGTGCTGATGGCATGCACAGACATCGACCCGGGGCTCCTCCCACTCTGCCAAGCGGGGAGGGAGACAGGTCTGCCTCAGCCATAGGGCTTGGGCTGGGGGACTGTGTGGCCTGGGCGCACCAGGGAGCACTAGCTCTTGGGAGTGGCAGAAGCAGGTTGACCTCAGCTTCCATACCTCAGGTGTTGCTGCCATGACCCCCTTTCCCTTAAACTTTGCCACTCCACCAGGCACCCTGCAGGGGGCGCAGGTCCTGGCAGTCATGGTGTTGGGTTCGTGGATTTTTGTTTTGGAGACAAGGTGTGCTGTATGTCCTTGCAGTGACCTTGCTCCCACTACTGCTCAGTCTCCCCACCTTGGAGCATTTGCAGCTGAGCCAGGCTGCGATCTGGGCTGGTCTTTGTGTGGCTCTGGACCCAGAATGTCAGCCCCGGTGTGCAGTGGCTGCCTAGAAACACAAGCTCAGGGAGCCTGTAACAGGAGGACAAGGGGATGGGGAAGCGCGTCCCCAGTGTTCCTCATAAATACAATCATACCGGTATTAAATCTGGGGGCTTGGGCAGCCTCCTGATAGAAATAAACCCGAGTGTTTGGGTGCACAGCCCGCACGTCTCATCTGCAGTACGCCGGAGGTAATTTTGGCGACAAGCAGTAAGGAAACCTGAAGTATTTCTCTCCCAGACCCTCCCAGCTTATTAAAAGAACTTATAGACATGAAAATACATTAAAGTGGGCAAAGCGGAGAGAGGGTGAAAGAGATTAACAGCCCTCACTGAATAGACCCTATTGATGAAACGGGCCTGTGAGCTGCGGCCGACTCTGGAACAAGGTGCTGGGGGCTGAGCAGGAAGGTCAGGCCTGGCCAGAATTTAGGGGGGAAACCAAAATTGATACTGAAAAAATAACATATGCCACTGTGCTCACTTCTTCCTTTTTTCTGATTGGGAAAATTTACTTGGGGAGAGGCAGACGCAGTTCTGCAGCCCATCGCCCAATTTGAGCACCCAAATTAAAAGATTCACTTAAAATGCAGCAGTTCCAAGCAAAGCAGGGGAAGGGGGGGGGGCGAGCATGCATAATGTCTATTGTCTGCGTCTGCTGCTCCGGTGCCAGGCCCAGCGTGGGAGCAGGCCCTCCTAGCGTGCAGAGGGGGCTTGGCGGGGGAGCAGGAACCTGGAAACAGGCCGTCTTCTGACAGGCCCCCGACAGGTATGGGTGCCTTTGGAGATCATTTTAGGAAATCGGGTGTTGGCGAGTGTGTATTGAAGGGAGCGTGCTGAGTGTGTCTGTGTGGGAGAGAAAGTTAGCCGTCAGTCAAGTTTTATCTCTTAATGAATAGAGACTGCTGAAGTAAGGGTTAGGTAATTGAGTTTATAATTAATTAGCCATAACCCTCATCAGATAAAGCAGTTGTGAAGAATTTTTTTTATCTCCTTTCTCTCCCCAGGGCCTGCCCTTCTTTGTCCTTGCACTGACAGCGGCACTTATCTCAGGCTGGCTGGAGCCTGTGCCCGTCAGCCCTCCCCCTGGCCAGGGCCGAGGGGTGGTCACCGAGCTCTGCTTTGTGCAGGAGCACCCACAATCAGCCCAGCTGTCTGGGCCATGATGAATTAGCGGTGGGAGTTAACACAGAGGTGAACCGCAGATCTGCCGATAGGCCGCCGCTGTTCGTCCTGCCTTCAGCGCATCCCAGACAGACCTTTGACACCTTCCAACAAAGAGGTTAAGGGAGGTAGAGCTGGGGAGATAGAGGCTCCTCTAGGAAGTTGGGCGACTTACAAAAGACCCCTTAATTTCTATAGCGGGCAATTCACTCAACAAAGGGCTGAAATCAATGAGAGTTTGTGCTCTTTCTTTAAGGAACCTTTCTTAAAGGGGAAAAAAAAAACAAAACATTTATTGGAGCTTTGCGTGTTTGGGGTATAGGCAGTGGTAACTAGTAAGGCATTAAAATCAAAGATTGTTTCAGGAGATGGTTCTGTGTTTTACAGGCTGACTGAGACTTCCCCTGCACTGTTTAAAGATTTGAAAGCTGATTCAGGTAGGTTTAGTGAGGAATTATTTTAGGGACGAGGCTGTGACTTAGGATACAGAATTGCACAAAATCTAGACTTATGTACTGTCAACTTCCTTGTGATTTTGGTTGTCTCCTTCTAATTAACCCCCCAAGCAGGTACTAATAAATGTTTCAATAACCTAGGGATGTGGCGAATGAATGAGAGCATGTGAATCGGTCTTTTTCTCTTCTACAATTATTATTTTAGATAATTTGAATAACAGTTTTGTGTCTTCTCTGTCAGCAAGTCCAGATACTGCTGTTCAAGATCCTGTAGTAATTTTGGAAGGACTCAAAGCCAGGATGTTTTATCAGTCTGTATGACTGAGTAACGATTTTGAATGTTAATGAAAATTTAATCAGACGAATATATTATTCAGCCTCATTTAGGGAATAAAGTATGATAAGTGCATTTACAAGTGCTGAAATTTGCAGAACAAACTAGTTCAGATTTGTGGGGCATAGGATGAGAGACCAACAGGGGATGAGTTGTGATGATGGAAGGATGGCTGTTGGTTTGTTTTGCTTTGGATTAAGAGTTAAGGGTAGACCATGCTCAGAGTTAATTTGGGGAGTATAGTTATTAGCAAAGGTTCCTAGTGATGGTAGTGTCTAGCATAGAAATGCGAAATGCTGTAATTGAGCCAGACCTAGTGACTCTGAGTTTTTAATGAAGCAAACAGTAAATTTGCTGGTCCCAGCCTTTTTCTAAGTGTAGAAAAAGGAAGTAGATGTGCAGACCCATGGAATGCCTGACCCTTAGATGTGAATCCAGATGGCTCAGCTGGAGCAAGCTGCATTTTGGCATCGAGGCATGTTCTCTGCACACTCAGCCTCCCCTTCCTTGCAGGGCTTGTGGGGTCACCTCCAGCAAACCCAATTTGAAAACCAGCAATCAAACCTGGTCAACTCCTGTCACAGCTGGGAAAATTTAGGGCTCGTTTGCTGTTCAAGGTCACACAGGGGGAGAACACTGGGAAGGGAGACCCTGCTTCTCCCCGGCAGCCCCACGGCTGTTCTCACTCCCCACGGGTGGGTACCCAAGGCTCGTCACCAAGTGGTGCCGCTCAGCTGATGATGTGATAGGATGCTTCAGAGGACATCTTATCCTAAGCTGTATTTGTTACTTCCAAAATCTGTCAGTTATTTTCAACTAGGATGACCAATGGACCCCAGTTTAATGAAAGAAAAGTAAAGAAGTTTTAAAGGGAGAAGAGACGAAGGTTCTGTGTGTGGTGTTTTTAACAAACCAGCCTTTTCAGGGTAGACACTTTAATGTGGCTGACCCATGTGCTGCTATCCCTCGGGGCCACATGGAAATGGGAAAATGAGGAAATCGATGCCTGGAAATGGTTACTTTAATTTTTCCAGAAGTTAGTGTGTACCAAGCATTTCATTGTCGGTCATTAGTAGATTTACCCCAATGTCAACTAAAATTTTAACTTATTTTGGTATGCTTTATTTAAATATCATCCCTGTAACTTCTTAGATATATTATTAAATCAGTTGCAGACTTATTTTTCAAACCAAGTTCTAAACTTACGTTACTTTGGGCATATTTTTGAAGTCATCAAAGAGTTATACTACCACAAATTAAAGATAGAGTTATTCCTTCTCTGGATCCCTGCCCTGAGCTTCCATTTTCATATTGTAAGTGCACATCTGCTCTATCTCATGTCCTCATGTTGAGGGCTAAGAATAGTGAGGATGCCTGAGCAGCCCCCCTTAACTAGCGGCCATGGGGGTGTGTCTGAACCAGACACCTGGAGTTGATAGCGATGATGACAGCCGAAGAGGAGAGGACGCATCCTCCATCCTCGTGCCTTAGAGGAAACATCTCGTGTCTCCTTTGAGGGTCTCCAGACACACAGAGGTGCTCCAGCCCCAGGAGCCTTGTCTCAGAAGTGCCCAGAATATTTTCATTTTAGTTTATCATTACTGAGGCTTTCATTCCTTCTCTTAGGTGAACCTTGGGCTCGCCCAGAATTGGGATTTTTTTCTTATGAGAAAACATGCCTGGGGTCATAAGATTCTCTGGTCCATAGAAGCTGAGGGGTGACCCCATACAGTGGCATCAGGAGGCATCTTGGGTTGGGGCCACCATCGGGATCTGCACATTCATGTAATCTGTGTGCCTGAACTCAGGCATTTCTACAGCTAAACGATGGACTCAAACCAAAGTCCCGGAAATGGCTTTTGTTAGTTGCAAGCAGCCCCTCGTGGCCCACCGGCCTGTCCAGTACTAACCCAGTCCGCGGGGTGAAATGGACTTGTTACACATGAGTACACAGGCCAAGCTTCCCATGCAAAATCAGACACCAGTGGACATTCCCTGTCCAGTTACCATTAAATTTCAACACTGTGGGTGGTGCTGCCTGCTGGACATGGAGCCCTCAAGACCCCTGAAGTGCCGGCTTGCACTGAACACGGTAGAGGTGAGGACAGTGCCCCAGGGGACATTTCCTGCAGAGCGCCAGAGGCACCGGCCACCTCTGACAGTGCGTTCAATGGGCCCAGATTTGTGTATGCAGGGGCCAAACGTTCCACACAACGCACCCTCCCTGGAGCCCACCCAGATTAAGGTTCGGCAGAGGATCTCCTGGAGATGCCTAGAGTGGGGTGTCCCTGAGATGCTGTGAGATGGAGCTTCCCGGGAGCATCTCCAAGGGGACCTCAGACACGAGCCCCTCCCCTTGCCCAGGGCATCAAAGCTTGTCTATCTGTCAGGTTGCGTTCCACCCTCACTGTAGCTGGGACTTCCAAGACAGAAGCTGCAGAAGTTGATACGCCCAGAAACGTGGATATGTTGTAGGCCACACGTGCATTGTTTATCCTCATGTACGCTGCAGAGATGCACGGAAGAGCACCTCCCAGGTTCACGGCTTTGCCTTTGGGTGGTAGCAAATTCAGGGTTGGGTAGTGAGAAGGAAAGACCAGAAGCTGTCTCATGTGTTGCAAATAATGTTTCACAGTCGTCATTTAGGAATTGGGAGTAAAGGAAGATTTTCTGGTTAAAAGCGCTTGGTGAACCCAGAGTATGCCGGAATATACCCTCCCTCTGTGCCATGTTTTTTGCCTGACATTTTGAACATACTGGGGGTGTGAGCTGTGTTGAGCCCTGCTTGCCTGGATGATCGCAGAGAATTTTCATGGTTTCAGTACAGGACTGGAACGTGGCTGTACAGCACTCGATTTAGCATAGCCACTTAGGGAAAATGTTGTATCTTAATTGCTAAAACCTTAACTCTGTATAATTTCAAGTTGAACATAGTCTAGGCTATACAGCCATCTTTAACAAATTACAACATCATCAACATTACTACAGGAAGGGAAGTTAAGTTGGGCATATAAAATTGTAATTTCTTAAATTTTTTCTTAGTTGGTAAGCAAATGACTGTTCATTGCCAAGATGCATTTTATCTGGGGTTTTTGTAGCATTAGTTGAAAAATGTAAGGATGAGGCTATAGTGCAGGGGTTCTCAACCTTCCTAATGCCGCAGCCCATTAATGCAGCTCCTGTGGGTCACGACCTACAGGTTGAGAACCACTGCTGTAGAAGCATGAACATAACATTCTTAGAGAAATCCTTGGTCAGACTTTCTAGTTGCTAAGTGCAGGAGGGCTTTTAACTGATTAAAAGCATTTTTTCCTTAGAAAAATTAAGTCCTATTTTAAAAATAAGACATTCAGCTTTGAAATGGGCCAATTGATGGGCAGAACATATGTGTTTTATTTTATATATATATATCTCCTATAAATCCCTGCATGAATTTGTTTAAGATACAGTAGTTTCAGGGAAATTATTTTTAAGCTGTGTAAAATTTAGGAAACAGGCCTTCTAAGTAATTATGACTGTTCTCCAAAGATGATAAAACGATGAACATGAATTAGTTCACAGCGAATTATAGTTTGTGCGGGTGATTGTAACAATCACTCCTTGTGTGGTTCCCCTTTGTCAGAAGTCGTAATGTTACCGAGAGAGAGGGCCACAGAACATGAAAGGTGGTTTCCGTCCATGCCTGTGAAATTGATGAGCCGGGAGAGACAGGCTCATATTTTAATACTGTCAGTAACAGTGCTCACACCCAGAGAACAGCATCAAAGTTTGTGGTAGGAAGGAGTATTTGCCACTGTAATTGACAAATAATACCCCTCATAAATACTGCCAGTCTTTTCAATTAGTTTTCATCTAAAATTCAGGCTATAAAATGATGGCCTGTCAACTGACAATGAATGGCAAAAATTAATAAATTGTCTTCTAAATAGAATGGACACTTAAGAAAAATTGGGCAGCCAATTTAGCACAGCATGAAGCGAGGGGAACCTTTTGTACTGGTGCCGGGCACTAATGTTGTCTCCGTCTTTATTAATGGTGCTCGGCGGCTGCTGACAGTTTTGTTGCTACTGGCAACTTTCTTCATTAAAATTAAAGCCAGCATCAAATTCCATTAGCTGTACTCTGGGCACCTTGCATTTTTTTATACATATTATTTCTTTTATTAACTCCCTCTCCACCTATAAGAAGTTTTAAAAGAAGTTGAACAGGAGGAATTATTTCCTAAGGCCAGAGCACTTCTCTGTTGTTGGGGGAAGGCAGCCATCCCTGGCTCTGGTGTCCCGAAATCTGTTCCCTCCCCTTTCAAAATGAGAGCATACTACCTCTGAAAACGATCTGTTATTTTGAGTCTGCCAGCTTTCAGTTAGGAGCAACTAATTGGTATCAGGCCTTCTACTTTGCTATTTTTTTTCTGAGCAGTTTAAAAAAAAAAAAAAAAAGTTTTGGCTCCCACTTCTGACTGTATCTCCATAGCCGGCTGTACCTGGCACAATAGTAACTTGGTGCTCAGAGACACTCCCGTTTGTCAGGAAGGCCCTAGAGTTATTTTCCCAAAGGCATTACTTTTATCTGTAGAACACATTTCAACCTTTGAAGGAAAAGCATCGAGCTTTGCTGAATAAGTTCTGAACCATTGTCTGAAAGGCTGTTGCCTGCCCTTACCAGCACTGTGAGCCTTCAAAAGGCTCCGACACGCCTCGGCCCTGGAGTGGCTTCTCTTTGGTCACCAAGAAGCAACAAACTGCCCAGATTCTAGGACAACTCAGGCCTGAGCAATGTCCACCAGCAAGCAAAGGTGGCACTGTGCTGATGTCTCCTGAAGAGGGACTGGGCTGGGGTCCCCATCGCCAGGGGCCGCCTTCCCTTCCCCACCCAGCCCCATAATTGCTGTTCTCAGTAATGCTAAGTTTCAGGCCTTCACCTTGAGTTTTTCCTCCTTCTCCTCCTTCCATTCAGCATCTTACACTGAAAGAAATCCAGATACTCATTGAAACAATAAAAAATTAAAGTGTCAAGCAAAAAAAAGGAAGGGCATTATTCCAGAAAACATACACTGGAAATTCAAGATCCAGCTCCTCTCTGAGCATCCTGGCACTCAAGGCAAAAAGGAGAATAGTAGTAGTGGGTCTGCTGGGAGTCACTGTGGAACTGACTTGAAACCATGAATTGCAGTTACCATTTTTTTCTCTTTTTGCCTCAAGGAGACGGTTTATGGGTTCAGTGTCTGAGGGTTCCCTTCTGACTGCACAGGTTTCCAGTCACACCATCTCCCAGTACTTTCTGGACTCACACCGCAAAGAAGCATTTTATTAATAGTGTGTAGGATGGGATTGGATAAAAGGGTGGCACCTGTGGCTCAAAGGAGTAGGGCGCTGGCCCCATATGCCGGAGGTAGCGGGTTCAAACCCAGCCTTGGCCAAAAACTGCAAAAAAGAAAAAAGGGATTGGATAAAAGGGAATCTAACAAGTGAAATATCCATCTTCTCATTTTTGGAATTGTATTCATATTTAACAACTGACTGAGACTCCAAAAGTTATAAAGACAGTACAGATTCTGCTTTTTCTAATAAATGTTTCCGACATTCGATGGTGAAAGGAATCCGTCAAATCATTGTAGGAAGGCCCGGCTACCTACTCATCCTTTCAAATCATCTTAAATAATTAAATGAAGAACAACGTATCAAGTGATGGTTCAATTAGTTGTGTATAAAAAATTATATTACTAAGGCGACATTATTTGCTAAAATAGAGATGTGTGATTATTTAATATTGTTGATGGGCCCATAAAACAAACGGTACCACATCTCCAAGTGTGTGGCGGTCAACCTTCAGGGCCCTTCTCCTCCTGTTGACGTCCCATCCCCCTGCAATTTCAGAGCCAGACCAGGAGACAATTGTTATTTGATGACTGAACTCACTAATATGTTACAGTAAATGGGGCATGAAATACAATACTTTGTATATAGTATACTCTAAGTGATTCTTATATTGAAACAACAAGGCCATTTTTAACTTGCTGACACAATATTTGCAGTGTTTCATCATTATATTGTCCTGATTAACAATCAGCTTCTACAAAGGCACCATTCAAGTAGTTTTTTTTTTTAAATGTGATGAATCAGAGGATTTGTTAAAGACCTCATCCTCTTTTATGAATGGTTATTGGCATTTGAGGACTTTGGAGTGAAATAAGGTGTGGTCTATTTTGCAGTTGTTTTTTTTTTTTTTTTTTTGGCCAGGTCTGGGTTTGAACCCACCACCCCCGGCATATGGGGCCTGTACCCTGCTCCTTTGAGCCACAGGCGCTGCCCAGGTGTCCTCTATTTTGTGTGGTCATTTCCAAAAGTGCGTTTGTGACTGGTGCGGGGTATTTTAGATTTTGTTTAATTAGTGCAGAGTCGTAGGCAGTGTTTATGTTTACTCCGTGGTTACAGAGCACGTTTCTTGTGGATGGCAACAGCATG
>CAUYON010161843.1:0-13155 GCA_963573935.1 Arctocebus calabarensis | reverse complement strand
AATCCAGCCTGGGCCCGCCAACCAACAATGACGGCTGCAACCCAAACAAAAATAGCCGGGCGTTGTGGCGGGCGCCTGTAGTCCCAGCTACTTGGGAGGCAGAGGCAGGAGACTCGCTTGAGCCTAGGAATTGGAGGTTGCTGTGAGCTGTAGTGCCATGACACTCTACCCAGGGCGACAGCTTGAGGCTCTGTCTCAAAAAAAAAAAAGAAGGTAAAGTTGTAAAGTAGAGAACAATAATAATTTCTGTGTTGCTTTTTAAAAACAGTTTTGATGAGGTACTATTAACATAGCATAAACTGCACCTACTTAAAAGTCGATAATTCAGGGGATTTTAGTATTTATAGCATTTAGCATTGACAGAGTTGTACAACCATCACTGCAATCTAATTTTAGAACATTTTCCTATTTGATGTCATTCCTCATTCCCTCTGCCTCGGACTCTAGCAAGCTCTAATCTACTCTGGACTCGCCTGTTCTGGCGAGTCCCAAGTTCTTTTGAGACTGGTATTACAGCTTGTTCTCAATTTATTTTGACATAAACAGTAGCAAATGGAAGTCAAAAGCGTTCTCTGTTAGAGTATTTCATAGATTGACTGTAAAAGGATCTTCACAAGATTTGAAAAGGAAATGGTTAAATGACATATTCTTTTCAGCAGCCATTAAGAAAATAAATCACACAGTTTGATCACATTAATGCATAAAAGCCTTTCTTTTTTCATTTATTTACTCTGGATCCCGTCCTCAGCATTTGGCTCCATCATGGAGAAACTCCTTCCAGCCCTGAGCATGTCCTTGACTCTGGCCAAAGCCTGATGCTGTCTGTTCCCACAGCAGAGCTCATGGCTGCACTGAGTGGGCTTCCCCGGGGGTCTGAGCACCTAGTAGGAGAACAGGAAACCCGGTGCAGCCCTCACTGTGCCACCAGCCTCAGGGGTTGAACCTGGCCGCGCTCTGCAAAGTGCTCACATATCAGTTAGGACCCTTGGTCAAATGTAACAGAATCGTCTCACTCAGGGTTCTGAGGAAAATAGACAGCACTCAAGGGGATTAACCAAAGAGAATTTAATAAAGAGATTGTTTTTAAAAGTGGGGGAAATCAGAACAACCCTTAAGCTCTGCTCTGGGTCCCACTGTAGCTGTCCTTCTTGCTGAAGGTGAGTGGTACTTAGGTCAAGGGGCTAAAGACCATGCTTCAAACACCTGTCCCTTGCCTGCCCTGTCCACCCCTGGGCATCATTCCCCAGTTCCTGAATGGGGAAGGCCCGGCAGTGTGTGCTCCCCCAGGGCAGGGGTTGGACAGGGATGTGCAGACTGAACCCCCATGGTGCAGGATAGAGCTGAGATGGGAAGAGTAGGTGAGGGGGCCCAGGGCCTCCTTTATACTCTTGCTTTGGGCCTACCGATATTAGGGATGTGCTTGTGTGATGTAAAAGGAAACTAAAAGGAGATTACGTAGTACCCTAGGCTAGTGACACAAGCAGCAGTGTCAACTCTAGGGTGGTGGAAAGAGAGCAGCTTCCAAAACCTAGAAATTGTAGGAGAGTGCCACCCACAGGTGCACCGGTCTTGGACAGAGCCAACCCCAGAGAGCCCCCAGGGAGGGAGCCAGAGTTATTCAGACTTACTTCATTGTCCTCTGGCTCATTGAAATCTGGACAGGGTTTCCCCTCGGCCAATCCTAAGCAACAGCGTGAAGGCCAAAGAATACACTAAAGCACTCCACAAAGGTCAACTCACAAAGCAAAGGGAAGGAGCGGACCTTAGATCTGGAGCATTAAGTGGAAAGCATCAGGCACTCCACCCAGAAAAGGGAATCATTACATGAATCCAGCAGCCAGGTCGTCATGAGGCCAAGAACAAAAATGCAATCTCAGCACGGAAAAGACCATCGGTAGCGACTCTCTCTGGACTTTTAGTTTCATACAGTCTCTGTCTTTCTCTCCTACCCTCCCCATGACTAAGTTTCTCTTCTTGACCAAACTCAGAATGTCCTGAACTCTCAAGCAGGTCCTGACTTTTAGGTTTCTGTGTTCATTTCCACATTGTCCAATGTTAGTAAGAATCCTGCTCGGTCAGTTTAACCAGAATCTCTCACCGTCCATATC
Source organism: Arctocebus calabarensis (assembly GCA_963573935.1). NCBI lineage: Eukaryota > Metazoa > Chordata > Mammalia > Primates > Lorisidae > Arctocebus > Arctocebus calabarensis. The sequence goes on along the minus strand of CAUYON010161843.1, from coordinate 11,047 downwards.
TGATCTGGTTCCTCAACCCCCGCCACCTCCTAGGTGAAGTGTGCTCACCCTGGCCTATCCTTCGTAAGAATTCTGTTAGGTCACTTTAGCCAGAATCTCTGCTCACCCCTGATGTTTCTTCTTAGTAATTTTCCACCCACCACCTCTCACTCGGCTCCTTGGCTATGAATCCCCACTACTCTTTGTTGAATTCACAGATGCACCCAATCTTTCTCCCTCCCTGCAAAACCCCATTGCAGTGGGTCCCACTCCTCCGGAGATGGTCCTGAATTAAATGTGCCTCACCCTCCTTTAACGAGTGTCATTTTTTTCCTTTAACGCTCTCCCCCTCCCCAGTCAGATTTTTCCAATTCGTAAAATGCTTCCTCCTCTGAGCTCCTAAATTGACGTATTGCTGTTCTAGTTTCCTTCAGAGACTAATATCTTTTGTTTGGTCACAACTCAAAATTCTCAGGAGAAGGGACCTGCTTGCCACTATCTGTGTCAAACGTCTCTGCCTAATGCAACCACCTCTGGTCAGGAACGTGTGGTCTCCTAGTCCACAAAGAGCTGCACATGGATCCTGTGGGGTCTCAAAACTCACCATTCTGCCTTTATCTCAGTTTACCAAAGAGAAAGGACAAAAGACCTATAATCATAAGCAAGGAGTTACAAGCCTACAGCAGATAATCAAATCACACCAATTAAAACATAAGACATCACTTTCCACCAAACAGACAGGTAAAGATGAAAAAAATCTAACAGTGTGGTGTTGGGTAGGGAAGATCATACATGCCTCAAGGACCTTTCAGGAGAATGACCTGGCAACATTTTTCAAAATTTTAAATGCAAATATCATCACATTTAACAATTCAGGTTCCAGAAATATACCTAGAGGAAACAATCAGCCAATATCAATATAATTTAAAATATGTATATATAATATATATGTGTGTGTATATATATATATATTATATTTATATATATTTATATTTATATATATATTTTAGTTTCCATGTGTATTTTGGAAGCAATATTGGATGTTACCGAAAATCATGGTGTGGTTGTGAAATAATATGAAGAAGATGTTAAAAATGACTAAGTTAATCAATATTTAATGTGAAAGATATCTATAACATGTCATTGAGAAAATCTAATTTAAAACTTTATTGGATAAATCCTCCTGATTTTCTTTCCTTATTAAGTTTTTTTTTAATGGTGGTTATATATTTGATTTGCTATCTTAACCATTATTTTATTATATGGGTCAATGGAATTAATTATATTCATAACATTGTGCAACTATCACCACTACCAATTTCCAAAACTTTTCCATCACCTTAAACAGAAACTCTCTCCCAGCAAACCCAACCCATGATAATCTCTAATTTACTTTCTGTCTCTATGAATTTGCCTACTCTAGAGATTTAATGTATGTGAAATGAAGGGGCACAGTCCTCTGCACCCTTGTAAGGTCAATCAGTCTCATTTGGGCTCCTTGTGGTACGAGGCCCTGAGAAGGAACATTTCTAGTACTCAGGCTAGATGTGAGTTTTGGAGGATTTTCTCCCCCAGCTCACAGAAGCGGTATAGGCGAAAAGCCTATAAGTAAACATTTAAATGGTTCCATTTTGTAAAGGCAAGTTTAAAGTCTTTTGTGAGTTAGAAAGGAAAAAATCCTGGATAGAACTCCATATGTGGCTGAGAACCTAATCATGTAAAAGTGATTTAGGGCAGAGCTTCGTGGAGGCAGGTCTGCAAACCAATACCTGTATATCTCAGGATTTTCCAGGCTACTCCCTTAAGACGATTAACTGTCTCCAAATGGTCTGTTAAAGGATCAAGCATTTAAACTGCTTATTTCCCCAAAATCTTGTTTTGTGGTTTATCTCCATTGTTGTTTATATCCAAACAGGATATTCTTGGTTTAAAAAGGTGTGTACATGCTTTGCTATAAATGAGGTATGTTTATGGAAGATTTTGTTACCTTTTGTGTTCTTTATTCTTGGATATTGTTATCTGATTATTTGGAGTATATAAGAATCTTGGTAAAGATGGATAGTCACTGAATGCCTGAGTGAGCTTCAGCTATTCCCTTTCAAATCAATCATTCCATCTGTGGTGCTACCTCTGCATCATCGATCAGGGGGCTAGGTGGCAGCTACAGTGAAACATTCATTATTTGCCCTTTTGTGCCTGCTTATTTCATTTAGAATGTTTTCAAGGTTTAACCATATTATAGCATGTATCCGGGTTCTCCACATAGGAAGAACCAGTAAGGATAGATTAATAGATGATAGAGATATATGAGAAGGTATTTTTTTGTACAGGAATTGGCTCACCCAATTAGGAAGGCTGAGAAGTCTGCAAGCTGGAAAAGCAGAGAAGCTGGTAGCATGACTTAGCTAAGTCTGAAGGCTTTAGACTTGCGGGTGCAAGTCTCAGAGTCCAAAGGCTGGAGTATCTGGTGCTCCGATGTGCAAGGGCAGGATAAGAAGGTGTCCCAGCCTCATAGGAGAGAGAGTGAATTTGTCCTTCCTTTTTGCCTTTTTGTTCTAGCCAGGTTCTCAACTAATCATTTGTTAACTATCTACATTGGGGATGAATCTTCTTTGCTTAGTCCACTGATTCACATACCAATTTCTTCTGGAAACACACCCACAGGAATAATAACACAATAACCAGAAATAGTGCTGCAACAGCTATCTGAGTATCTCTTAATACTGTCAAGTTGACCCCAAAATTAACCATCAATAACCAGAAATAGTGCTGAGTATCTCTTAATACAGTCAAGTTGACCCCCAAATTAGCCATCACATACCATGAATCAAAACTTTTTGTGGCTGAATAATATTCCATTGTATGTATCTGCCATATTTTGTTTATTTATTCATTTTTTGATAGTCACTTGGGTTGTTTCCACCCTTTAGCTATTGTGAGTGATGCTGCTGCAATGAACCTTGGTATACAAATTTTCTATTTGAGTCACCATTTTCAATTCCTTTGGGTATATACCTAGTAGTAGAATTGCTAGATCATATGGCAATTCTACGTTTAACTTTTTCAGGAATTGCCAAATTGTTTTCCACAGCAGTTGTACTATTTTACATTCCTATCAGCAACGTATGAGGATTCCAATGTATCCATGTCCTCACCTATACTTGTTATTTTCCACTATTTTTTATTTTTTATTACAGCCATCTTAGTAGATGTGAAGTGGTATTTCAGTGTGGTTTTGATTTGCAATTCCCTAATGACTAATAATGTTGAGCATTTTTTTCATGTGCTTATTAGCCATATGTGTGTGTGTATCTTCTTTGGAGAAATGTCTATTCAAGTCCTTTGTCAATTTTGAAATTTTAATTGGATGGTTTGTCTTTTTTGTTGTTGGATTATGGGAGTTCTTTATTTATTGGATGTTAAATTCTTATCTGATATATGATTATCGTGTTTTTTTCCATATGTTGTTTGCCTTTTGCTTTCTTAAAAGTGTCCTTTTAATGCACAAGAGTCTTCAGTTTTGATGAAGTTCAATTTACCTATGTTTACTTTTGGTATCATATCTAAGAGGCCTTTGCCCAATCCAGGGTTGTAAATGTTTACCCCTATGTTTTCTTTTAAGTTTTGTCATTTTAACCTGTATGTTTGTCTTTGATTCATTCTGAGTTAATTGTATTTGGTTGTGAAATAAGAGTATTTTTTACATTCTTAAATGGTTTTAAATGTTATATAAGTGCCTATATTGATATACCCAATTTTACCTCTTGACACATAAAGCCTAAAATATTTACTATCTGTCCCTTTACAGAAAAATTTTGTTAATCCTGTGGCCAGGTGCTGTCCTAGCAAACAGAGTGCTTAATAAATGTTTAACAGATAAATTCATTCCACAAATATTTATGAACCTTTTACTGAATACAAGGCACTCACCAATGTGTTAAGGGAGACTAAGGGGTTCCAAAGATAAATGAGAACTCATTAAGGCCCTTATTGAACTTATTACTGCTAAGTAGGAATTAATTATACCTAGTTAAGAAGCTGGGATTAAAAATTCTTTTGTGCAAAGGTCAGTCCTGAATGGGGACAAAAGCTGAAATGTGCATAATAAATTTGAAAAGATACAAGCCATAATGTATGTGTATGCACACACACACACACACACACATTTTCTTTTCTTTGTAGATTCTAAAGGAATTAACAGAGATGAGTCACTAAAGGCAAATTGGAATTGCTGTCATAAAAGGAAAAACATTTGCAACATAGGACAAATCTTTATTCACTCTTTTTTGTAAATAGGAGATAGTCTTGCATAGGCAGCAAAGACTGTGTACTATTGTCTCCCAGCAGATCCAAGAATTTAAATTAAAATGCTTCTGCAGCAGGAATCTGTCTTCCTCATGACAGCCCTCTGGACGAGACCCAGGTGTGTCTGTTTACAAGTGGGAAAGGAATACATTTTATATTTCTGTCTCTCTTAGTGGACAAAATTATAAACAAGGCAAAAAAAAGGAAAAAGAAAAAAGAATCTACCTCCTTTCATACTTGGAACCCTGTATCAATGGTTCCCCCCAAATTTCTATTAAGAAATTCTTTGAATAGTGTATCAGTTAGGGATTGAATTTAACTATCACATGTCACAGAAAACTCAATTAAATGGTGATTTAGACTAGCGGCTTCATTTTACCTGCATTCATGAGCTGCAGAGACAGGCAGTCCAGGGTTCTTTGGGGTTCCTTCCATGAAGCTGTCCTCAGGGTGTGGTTTGATACCACAGGGTCACGCCCAGCTTCTCCACCTCCATATTTATAACTATGTTCCAGGAAGGAAGCAGGAGAAGGGAAAATGCATGTGCCAGGTGAATCTGGTCTCTTTTCTAGAATCTTCCACTAGTGACCTTTATTTCCATCTTTTTAGATAAAACTGTGTCACCGGACAACTTTTAACTTCAAAAGCAATTTAAAATGTAACTTTGGGCTCGACGCCTGTGGCTCAAACGGCTAAGGCGCCAGCCATGTACACCTGAGCTGGTGGGTTTGAATCTAGCCCAGGCCCGCCAAACAACAATGGTGGCTGCAACCAAAAAATGGCCGGGCGTTGTGGCGGATGCCTGTAGTCCCAGCTACTTGGGAGGCATAGGCAGGAGACTCGCTTGAGCCCATGAATTGGAGGTTGCTGTGAGCTGTGACACCATGGCACTCTACCCAGGGTGACAGCTTGAGGCTCTGTCAAAAATAAAATAAAATAAAATAAAAATAAAATGTAACTTCGTAGCTAGGTACAAATTGGGGACTTGTTAGTCAGGAAAAGAAGAAATGGATGCTGTGTCCTAAGAGTGTATTGCCACAAGTAATCTATTGATTTGGAAAACCCAGCACCAGATACAACATCCTTGAGTTAGAATCTTAATTTGGCATTTACCAAACTTTAATGTGCACATGAATCACCTGAGAATTTTGTTAAAGTGCAAATTTTGATTTTGTAGAGCTAGGAAGGAACCTACAATTTTGTATTTCTAAGAAGTTCTGCTGACCATACTGGACAGCACTGGGTCTTCTAATCAATCAGAAAAGAAATCAAATGATTTCTTGTTTTCATTTGTTTTAATATGTGATTTAAAAATTTAATTGTATTCACTACAATTATATGATAAAATAAGAACAACTCAAATGACCTATAGTATTCTTGCAAATATTTTTTAGCTAGAATCACATAAGGAAGAAACCATCAGATAGAAATCATGAGATCTTGTACAAGAGGCCTGCATTTGTCAAGAAAAAAATCAATGGCATAGCAAACAGCAAAAGGCAGGAGGACTGTTCTAGATTAAAGAGATTAGGAAGATAACCAAATGCATTGTATAAACCTTGATGATATCCTGAATTTTAAATAATAAACAACTTTAATAGCTATTTCAGAGACAATTGGGAAAATATGAAATAGGTTGTATATTAAATTACTAGATTATGGAATTTTAAATTTCTTAGATGTAATCATCACATTGGGTTTTTGTAAGAGAATGTCCTTATTTTAGGCAGAGTTGGTGGAATTAGTTAGGGGAGAAGAACCAAGATATGTGCAACTTCCCAGCACTCTGGGAGGCAAGGTGGGTGGATTGCTTCAGCTGAGGAATTTGAGACCCCCCCGTCTCTACTAAAAATAGAAAAAACAAGTCAGGTGTTGTGACAGTTGCCTATAGTCGCAGCTCCTTGGTCTCTTGAACCCAAGTATCTGAGGTTGACGCAGCTACGATGCCACAGCACTCTACCCAGGGTGACAGAATAAGACTCTGTCTCAAAAAAAGAAAAGGCCGGCATAGTTGCTCACACCTGCAATGCCAGCACTCTGGGAGGCCAAAGCAAGTGGATTGCTTGAGTACAGGAGTTCAAGACCAGCCTGAGCAAGAGCGAGACTCTCGTCTCTAAAAATAGCTGGGCTTTGTGGCGGGTGCCTATAGTCCCAGCTACTCGGAAGGCTAAGGCAAAAGAATCGCTTGAGCCGCAAGTTTGAGGTTGCTGTGAGCTGTGACGCCATAGCACTCTACTGAGGGCAAGTCTGTCTTAAAAAAAAAAATCCCCCAAAAGACATCTGCTAACTTACCTTTAAATAGTTCAGGAACTATGTATGTTGAGAGCATGAAAGAAAATAAAGCAAGATGTAGGGGGGAAAGCCCCAAATTGATGAATCTAGGTAAAGAGTTTACAAGTGTTCGTTGTATGATTCTTTCAAATTTTCTCCATGTTTGAAACATCTCCAAACAAAAAGCAGGAAAGATTTTTAGTTAGAGACTTATGGCACAGAGAACTGAGGAAGTGATTTTTAATTTTATTTAGAAGTATTCTGAGAAATGATCATTTCCAAAGAAGAGGGTGGTACACTAGAATATTCATTAAGAAAATGTTTCTACAGAGTAGGGTGCTGGCCCCATCTGCCAGAGGTGGCAGGTTCAAATCCAGCCCCGGACAAAAACTGCAAAAAGAAAAAAGAAAAAAAGAAAAGAAAATGTTTCTAATAGAGAAATTATTCTCCATTCCAAGGAGCTTTCCTCCTTGGTGCTCCCAGAGCCTATGGGACTAATCAGAGCGCTCTCAGGGTGTGTCGTACATATTCTGTATCAACAGACACGTCTCACTGAGAGGACTGGAAGTTCCATCTGGATAGAGATCAAGCCTAACCAATTTCTATGACCCCAGCGGGAGATTCTAATAAACATGTGTGAAGGAAGGGATAGGGCTGGGACTGACCTCCAGCGCTTGCCAGGGTAACTGGAAAGACAGCCTTGAAGCCAAACTCAGAATTTGAAATCAGAAATAACCTTGGAGTTGGGTGTGGACTACTGGACACTCAGCTCCTCATATGCATGGAGCGGGTCACTAAACCTGTCAGACTTGTTCGCACTGGCAAGCAGGTTATTTGGAGCCAGTCCTTTAAAAGGAAAGATGCTTTGAGACTTCAGGATCCCACGCAGCAGTATCACACACACAGTGAACAAAGAGCCAAAGAAAATGAAGACAATGCCAAAGGGAAACCAAGTCACTCTTTCAAACAATCATCTGAACAGAAACAAAACCGCTCAGACTGAATAGAGGTCTTTTAGTTTGATTATGGAATCATTTACAAGGATCTCTTTGCTCTCCAAATTCTACCAAGCCAGAGCTAGGATGCAGTTTAACACAAAGATTTTTCTGCATATTCAGAAAATTTCATAAATTTTCTGTACCTAAATCATCTACTAATGCATGCATCTTTTTTTTTTTTTTGAGACAGAGCCTCAAGCTGTCACCCTGGATAGAGTGTTATGGCATCACAGCTCACAGCAACCTAGCTCAAGAAGTCTCTTACCTCCACCTCCCAAGTAGCTGGGACTACAGGCGCCTGCCACAACACCTGGCCATTTTTCGGTTGCAGCCCTCGTTGTTTGGCGGGCCCGGGCTGGATTCGAACCCACCAGCTCAGGTGTACGTGGCTGACGCCTTAGCCCGTTGAGCCATAGGCGCTGAGCCTGCATGCATCTTTTTAAACCTATGTGACGATGGCTCCTTGGATAGTAAATGAAGACACAATTTGGCAGAAAGTCAGACCCCAGCCCTCTCCATGCCAAGCCTAAGAAGACCCATTTGCTCATTTATATTGAGCGTAACTACCTCCTGATCCATGTTAAGCTTATTCTTATGACAAAGTAGTAAGAATCTCATAGCCATTTACTGTTAATCTTTCTTAAAGACTTTAACAAAGTTGGCACTGAAATATCTGGGCAATGTAACATAATCATAAAGAAACCCCAGGATATTCAATTTTTTCTGTCCACTAACACCTCCCTCTTTATTTCTCAAGGATCAGGTACATTAGTAATGATTCTTTTGGTTGTGAGTGATGGACATCCATTCTACACTGGCTTAAAGAAACCAAAATCTTATTTGCTCAGTAACTAGAAACTGGGCGTTCAAATCAGGCAATCACATCAGGAGACTGGACTTCTCTTTCTCTCCATCTCCATGGCTTATCTATGTCGGTATCATACTCAGGTGACACTGTTCCATACTTTTGCAAAGATGATGACCAGCAGCCCCAGGTTGTTTAATATTCCAATCTAGACATCCCAAAGAAAGGGGAACACATCCTTTCACGTGGCTCCAGGAAATTTCAAGAAGGATTTTGTTCAGCTGCTCTGTGTCGAAGAGATGGAGTTTTCTGATAAGCCCGACCTGGGTCATGTCAGAAGCAGTATCAGCCCCCTGTAAACCATATAGAAGGGACTAGGAAAGAATGGGAGATGGCTGTCTCTAAAAGCTATGCTGAGCAGAGAAACACATCATCTACTCAGACTATCTCATCCTACTTTTTCTTCATCCTACTTTTTCTTGGGCTGAAAATTGCTATAGTCATCAATCAGTGTTTGGTACAGATTTAAAATTATAATTAAACAACTAGCATTATTTCCAGGAAGAAATACTCAAACACTCTCCACACAAACCAGTTCAGGCACATGGAGTCCAATGAAAAAGTGAAATATATCCTAAATGAACAGCAATGCTGCCTGCACCCAGATTCATTTACATGTTCATTTATTGACGTAGGCAGCACAGCCCAATGGAGCACAGTGTGAGCACTGATGTGAGAATAAAGTTAGAATCCCATTTCTATCACCTTCCAATTCTCTGAAGATGACATACAACCTTTTTGTATTTTAGTTTCTTTATCTGTGAAATGGAGAATTAATAGCACCTACTACACAGTTCTGCAGTGAGGATGACATGAGTTAAGCTCTATGAAGTGTTTAGCACAGTTCCTGGTACCTGGTAAGCACCCAATAAAGCTTAGCTGTGTTCATTCAACAAATCTGTTTAGTAGGTTTGACACCATGAATTCCCACAGCAATGGGAAATGTGTGAAAAATGTGATTCCTTCCCTAAGGGAAAGTTGAAGTATTTTGTCAGGACAAAAACAAACCAAACCAAACAAACAAAAAATAGAACAAAACAAAACCCAACCCCAATACATCACATTCAGGATGACGTGGTACCATGATTGCTAGCAACCAGAGCGGGAAACAGGCCTTATCAGGAGCCCATTCTACAGATGATTTAATTTGTGCTGGGCCTGGGAGTGTGGTAAGATTTGTAGTCCTTCCGAAGTAGAAAGGCATCACAGGGCAGAGTGTGTTGTGCTGACCACACCATCAGCACCAACTAAGAACCTTCTAGAAATGCAAAACCTTGGGCCCTACCTATAGCAACCAACCATCTGTGTTTACTAAAGGGCAAGCCTTCTGGTTCTAAAAATGGGAAAATCCCAGGCAAACTGGGATATGTTGGTCACCGTGGGCCCTTGACCTGTGTGCTCAGAAGAATCTCTCTCTGGTGTCTGGTCCAGGAATCTGTGCTTTAACCAGCTGTCCAAGTGATTCTTAGACAATGTTTATGAGGCCTTGTTCTGGAAGAGAACGTAGTGTGAGCAAAGGCTCAAAGTGAGAAAAAAGACGCATTATATAACTTCCAGCCTCTCTCCTCATTCTTCCCATCTCTATTGCTGTGGGAACCAAAGCAGAGCAGTGGGCACCTTGCAGCGGAGGCCTCTGCCTCTGGGTGGGCTAAGAGGAATGAGGGCTGACCCTGCAGACAGCTCTGTGGCTGCTTGTCACCTCAGTTTATCTGCCTCAGCACCCGCCTCAGCACGAGGGGGTGGAGGAAGCTTCCTGTGAGGAGTATTGGGGAAAGGCAGGGGGATGATGGGGATGAGGAGAGAAGAAAGGGAGGCCCTGTGTGGCCACAACCTTTGGGCCAGTCTCAGACCACAGTTTGTCCCCAGATTTGTTACTCTGAGACAGGACTCAATTCTGTCCTCACCACAGAAACTGCATTGTAAGCAGCCCGAGGCCGTGTCTTTCCTTTTTTGGTAGGTTTACTTCAACATAGTAAGAAACAAGCTTGCTTTTCCTCTCTCCTCCCTCTCCTCAAGACTCTCAAGTCGGCCTAGTCCAGAGTTCCTCAGCCTCCGTGCTGCTGACATCGCGAGCTGGGGACCCCGCTGCGGTGGGGGCTATCCTGTGGATTGTGGAGTGTTTAGTGGCAGCCCTGGCTTCTGCCCCTCGATGTCAGGAACACCCTGCTCCCTAGTTGTACAGCCCCAAAAGTCTCCAGATATTGCCAGGTGCCCCCTGGAGGGTGGTTGAGAATCACTCTCCAGCTTCCCTGCCTCTAGGAAAAAAGAGTGCAGTTCCATGTGCCCAACACATGGAGTTTTTTAGACTTTTTGTTTTGGGAATATTTTCAAGCCAACAACCTCAGATGTGTAATGTATATATAATACTTTTAATTTTGATATTTGAAGTGCGAGGTGTGGCCAGAGGGTGTCACCTGCCCCTTGCTGGTTTCTCCATGGGGTCCTTCTTTCTTTCTTTTTTTTTATTTTTGGAGACAGAGCCTCAAGCTGTCACCCTGGATAGAGTGCCATGGCATCACAGCTCACAGCAACCTCCAATTCCTGGGCTCAAGCGAGTCTCCTGCCTCTGCCTCCCAAGTAGCTGGGACTACAGGCGCCCACCACAACGCCCTGCCATTTTTTGGTTGCA
>CAUYON010161835.1:0-13994 GCA_963573935.1 Arctocebus calabarensis | reverse complement strand
TCACACGTCTCCTATGCACCACATGTTATATTTGCATTCCTTCATTTAATTTCATCAACCCATGGAATCTGTACAATTATTGCCATTCATCAGAAGAAGAAGCTGAGACTCAGGCTAAGTAATTTTTTCAGATTCATAGAGTAATATTTGAACAGCCAGGTGTTCAGCTTTGCTTTGCCTGACTCCAAAGTGGAGAAGCATGAATCCTATGTATTCAACTTTGATATGAGGACAATAAATGACAATTAATGACACAGTGGGGTATGGGGGAAGAAGAGAGCAGACAGAGAGAGAAGGAGGGAGGAGGTAAGAGACAGAAAACAAACAACAAAAAAAGGAAAGTAAACAGTGACTAATTCTTACATGGATTGGATTTAATTTTGACCAAAGTACATTACTTGAACGTTAATTTTTAATTCAACTTGTTAATAGGTTATTTGGGATAGTGCATCCTCACTTATAAGTGAAATATGTTTGTAATTTCCCTTTATGACAATATATTTTCTCCTATTTCAATATCAGGTGTATCTAGATCAAGCAGAATGATTTTGAAATATTTCTTCTTTTGCTATTCTCTGTAGGATTTGGCATGATCTGCTTTTTGAAACTCTCCTTTACTTTTATTTGTATGGTATTAGTTGTCTATTTTTTGAGACTTTGGGAAAAAAAATTAGAAGTGAACTGATGACTTCATGCTGAGCCTCAAAGTCAAAGCGCTCTATAATGTCTTATTTGACAATATGTACAGAGCTTTCTTGTCATTATTATTGCTGATAGTGCTTGATATTTTGATGCAGTAATCATCTGTTTTCTTTTCTGAATGTATTTATCTCCGTTCATTCTTCACGTGTTTTTTTGTTTCTAGTCCTTATCTTAAACATTGTTATTGTTATTGAATTTTAAGCCTTTTAAATTCTGTGAAGGCAAAAAGTGGAAACCTAATTAACACATGTGTATATAAAAATAAAAATAAATTAAAAAAAAGAAAGTTGACAAGAAGGAAATCTCTCTTTGCAAAGACCCATGGCATAGACCTGTACATGCCAAGGGTAGAACAACCCATCTGGGGTTGATGGAGGACACGGGTGGGGGAAGAGCCTGTGGTAGGTCCTCAACTGTTTGCCGGGTGGGCACAAGGTAAGAGGTTCAGCAGTAGTCAGCCTCCCCCCTGCATAACCTCCCCCGCCTGTTTAGCGGTGGGAAGCTGCCAACCACTTCTGGATCTGCTGTAACTTGTTGTATTGCCCTGATTCTCTGTTGCAACACTGGAACCGAAAGACTGTGACCAAGGCTATGTCAAGCATTATATTCCAAAGAGGAGGAAGAACATCACGTATCTTTTCCATGAACTCTATGGTAGAGTGAGTCCTGTGGTTGTGTCCTCCTGTGGACAGACTTGTTATCAGCTCTTCTCAGGATGCATTATCATTCTTCATCTCCACTTCTCTGCATAATTAGATCGGGAGCTCCTTTAGGGCAAAGTATGAGCCTAAATGTTTGTAACTCCAGCACTTACCACAGTGCCTCCCGGTACACTGTAGGTGCTTTAAAAATACTCATTGAATGCACCCATGAATGAACGACCAATGAAGGAATGACAGGTTGTTTGTAGTGCTGCATGATAGGATTTACTCTGATTTACTAATTAGTTTAATGATAAATAGTCTGTATCACAGTAATGTTGACTGTTTTGCTTTGTGTGCTGTAAACATTTCAGTTGTTTGGGCTCCACCATTCTATAACAACTCTCTTCAACCTGAACAGTTACCACAGAAATTGCTACATGGTCTAGACCAAATGATTCACCTGTCTTGGCAAACTGAGAAGGCCAAAAATCACTCCAGACAATTACATTCTGCTGATTCCATGCAACCTCTAACGCTGGTCTTAACTGTGTTTTGCTTTGTTTCTTTGTATAATTTCTAATTTCCACAAACTTGCATTTCCTTAGACCTCATGGCTGAAGGAATAAAATTTAAAAAATGCTTTATTTAAAAATAAATAGATTGAATATATCCAAGAGTCAGTGAATGTACTTAACTTGGGCAAATGTACTGTTTTTGAAAATCATACGCTTTTGAAACACATGTCGTCAATTCTTTTTTCTTTCCTGTTGGTGTTATTTTTATTTTATTCTACTGATAGACTCTCATGAGTTAGAAAAGTGACTTTAGCAACTTTATGAAAATCAGCAATTTCTTGAGAGTGTTGATAAGAGAGTTAGTCAGTTTTTCACAAGGAACTGGCTTCTACTCAGCTTTCCTCACTCCCTGAGGTAAGCGAGCAGGTGCTATGGTCTCCTCCACGTGACCTTTATCCCATACTTGTTCTCAGGTGTATCTTTAACCAGAACAGGCCCAGGCTCTGGGCTGCTGGGAGTATTAGTGTGACTAGAGCAGTAGTTTTCCTTCTGATCTTGAGGAACAGATTCATCCTTCATGAAAGATGACTCTGGGGTCTGGATGTCAGGTGGAATGAAAGCACAAGGTAGACTCCGAAGTGCATGTACTGAAAGGTCCCCAGAGTTTTGGGGACTGAGCATTGGAACTAAAGATCTTCTAGAATTGTTTTCTTGTTGATTGGGGCACTCCTTGATTAAAGGGCTCTCCAATGTCTCTGAAATGGAAGAAGAATGTAGACTCAAAAGTTAGGTGGAAATTTGGAGGTACCAGATTTTCGACTTGAACGTCTTGCCTGGTCTCGGTGATGACGTTTCCGGTAGGCTAGGAACCAGCTTTCTGCTGTTGTATCAAATTCAGGAGATATCCAAGAAGTGATGGTGCTCTGGTCTATGGGCTTGCTAGGCACCTGTCGAGTGAGAGTTATAGGTCGCTGTGGTGATTCATAGCGGTGTTTGGGGCCCTCCAGTGGTTGTTGTCGGAATAGCAGCTGGGTTTTCTGGGAACGCTGGGGGCGTTTTTTCCTGGGAGGCATCAATAGATGAATGAAGAGCAGTTAGCAACCACATGGTGTTGTTTGGCTTCTGGCTGGGAAATAGGCTCCAATTTTAACCTTCTGCTTAAAGTTTTGATTGGCAAATCTCTTTAGTGTGGCTGAGGCCCTGCTTCTTCTGGCTCCAACTTCAACTATACCACACTCCACTCAGGTCTCTCAGCCCAGCCTTTGCACTAACCATGCTTGCTTCCACCATACAGCCTTTGCAGACAGGATTCCATCGCTTAAGAGAGGTTCCTTCTCTTCTTTGTAAAAAGTACTAGATCTCCCACCAAGCTTCAACTCATCAGAAACACCTTTCCTGTCCTACCTAATATCTCCTTATCGTGACCTCTAATCTGTGACTTCACAGCTGTATTTCTACATTTGTTTGACTCTGAAAATGTTCTCCCTTCTTCCATTAGACTGTAAGCTTAGGGGAAGGAGAAAATCTTGTCTTCCAAGGTGTATTTTCAGGGCCTAGCAGTGCTTGGCACATAGTAGCTCAACAAAATCTGTTGAATAAGTAAATAAAGCACTTTATTATATCTAAAGGTGTGGCATTGGGAGGGGTGCAAAAGACAGGTCAGTACTTGAAGATTGTGTGTGCTCTTTTTTCTTTCTTTTTTTTTTTTTTGGTTAAGCAGGCCCGAGCCAGATTCAAACCCTCCACTCCTAGTGCACAGGGTTGGCGCTCCAACCAGTGAGCAACAGGCACCCGGACGCGTACTTTCTTTTCTTAATGGAATAAACTTGAACAAGATCCTACATAGTCCTTAAGGAGCTCTCAGTCTAATCAGGGGATCTAGGCGATCGTTAAGCGGAGAACAGCTTCCTTCAGTTAGGACATCAACTAAAACAGACCATTAAGAACCGGCTCGGCGCCTGTGGCTCAACGGGCTAAGGCACCAGCCAAGTACACCTGAGCTGGCGGGTTCGAATCCAGCCCCGGACCCGCCAAACAACAATGACGGCTGCAACCAAAATAAGGGCCGGGCGTTGTGGCGGGCGCCTATAGTCCCAGCTACTTGGAAGGCGGAGGCAAGAGCCTCGCCCAGGAATTAGAGGTTGCTGTGAGCTGTGATGCCACAGCACTCTATCCAGGGTGACAGCTTGATGAGGCTCTGTCTCAAAAAAAAAAAAGGGTAAGAACCATTTTCCTCGCCACCGCCCCCCCACCCCCGCCCGGGGAATACAGGGAGCTTGTAGTCTCAGGGAGGGAACCGGAAACGGGAGGAAAAGTAGGCCGTCCCCAAACTATCCCTGCTCTCACCCAGCCTGGCCGAGGGGATTCCTCTGGCTCGTCCCCGGGCCCCATGGCTACCTCTCCCCCCACAAGTCGGCCTATGGCCCCCCTTACCCACCCGGCTAGGCTGTCAATTCTTGTAGGAAATATGAGCCACTATTTGCCAATGTTCACGTACATAGCTACTGTAGGGAAATGCTATTTTAGTACTCATTTTGGCTATGGGAAGACTTTTAAGTATGATTGGAAAATCTCGTGTGTGTAACTCTACCTTGTCAACTATAAATGTTATGATATCTAAATGAATATCAAGTATTTTTGAGATAAAATTTTGTATCCAAGGTAAGATGTGCTATAAACAGGCAGCACCATTGGCATTTCAAAGATTTAATATTAAAAAATGGAATATATCTCAGAGAGGAATTTGCTTTACATGTGTAAATAATATTTTAAATATTGGGTTAAATAAACATATTATTTTAATTAATTAATTTCCTTTTTCATTAAATTTTTTTTCTTTAAGACGGAGTCTCACTTTGTTGCCCTCGAGAGAGTGCTGTGGCATCATAGCTCACAGCAATCTCAAACTCCTGGGCTCAAGTGATCCTGCTTCCTTAGTTTTTCATTTTTAGAAGAGACAGAATCTCACTTTTGCTCAGGCTTGTCTCAATCTCATGAGCTCAAGCAATCCACCTGCCTTGGCCTCCCGGAGAGCTGGGATTACAGGCATGAGACGTAATGCCTGGTCCTTTATTAAATTTTTAACATAGTACATAGAAATTGAATGATTCTAGGAGGCTCATGTTGTGTCAATATTGGACAGTGCTGTTCTGGGCTCCTCCCTGAGAAAGGGGATTCATTACCGGAAGGTGGCAGCAGGGTCACAGTGGGGAAGGCCCTGAGAGAGGCTGGACCTGAGGACACCAGTTCTGCAGAGTCAACAGGTGTTTAGGGTCCCTCCCCAGACTGGCATATTAGGGCAGTTCATCTGTCCTCTAAGATGCAGGCCTGATTCCGAGGAACCTGAGGGAGGCACCAGGTACTAATGAGCCCTTAACTAGGACATGCCTCTGAGAGGCTCCTGCTTCTACCTGTGGCCCAGGAAGCAGAGCTTCAGCATATCTCCACTGTGGCCTGGGCCCCTCTCCTGACACTCTCTGCACAGGTGTAACCTCCTTAGACCTGCCCTCAGGCTCAGCCCCCACAGGTCTTAGGCTGACCTGGCTCTGACCCTGAGATTGGGACACTGTGGAGGGAATGGAGAATTGAGCCCCCTGGGTCTCTGATGGACTGTTTGTCCTTTGTTGCAGGTTCTATGTCCCAGGGATGCTCAGGCCATGGTGCGATGTCTTCAGCTGTTTAGGACAAGGCAGGGACATCTCTACTGCATGATGGTACCTGCAGAATCTGGAATGTCACTGTGGGAACAGACCTACCCTTTCATGCTGACCCATTGTTTGACCCATTTCTTGACACACAGCCCACCCCCGTGACCATCACCAAGCGACCGGCCAAAGATGAACTCATGTAGGGCATGAACGAAGCTGGCCTACGACATGGACAAGGAAAGACTGGGACACACACTGTACTGTGCCTAACCTGGCTCACATTCTCTCTCTTCATTAAGGAAAATGCTTGGAATTAGGGTCAGGAGACCAGAATTCCATTCATTTTTGACATTGTCTCTCTCCTCACTCTTCTCTCTCTCCCCTCTGTTTCTCTCTGATCCTGAAGGCTGTTATTTGCATATCTGCCATAACACACTTATAATCCTCCCTTCTGAGAGTTCCCTCAAGGATCTCAGCTGTCAGAGTGAACACTCATCCCCATGTCCAGGTGTCCTCAAGAGTCTAGGCCGTGAAACCCTCCCTGCATTTCTCTTCCTTCTGTGGGTTCTGAATTATGAAACAGAAGCCGCTGTGATAATAAGAATAACTCTTTTTTTTTTTTTTTTTTTTTTTGAGACAGAGCCTCAAGCTGTCACCCTGGATAGAGTGCTATGGCAACACAGCTCACAGCAACCTCCAATTCCTGGGCTCAAGCGAGTCTCCTGCCTCTGCCTCTCAAGTAGCTGGACTACAGGTGCCTGCCACAATGCCTGGCCATTTTTTGGTTGCAGCTGTCATTGTTGTTTGGCGGGTCTGGGCTGGATTCGAACCAGCCAGCTCAGGTGTACGTGGCTAGCGCCTTAGCCTGTTGAGCCACAGGCACCAAGGCAAGAATAACTCATTTTTTAAGAAACTTATAGACCATTTGCTTCTTTCATTACTTTTCCTCACATATATGTTGAACCCCTGCTATGTACTAAGTTATTAGCAAGCATGAAATACACGGGCCCAGATGTAATTACACACCACACAGGAGGATTTTGACCTCAAACGGCCAAATCTTACTGGAATCCCTCATCTTTGGAAGTAGAACCAGCCTGGGAAGGCCCCAGGGGCTGAATATTCTCTGGATCTGGAGATGAGACGTCCCCACTCCTAACAGGCTGTCTGAGGCCTGGCAAGGACTGGAGATCTGGCCCATTTTATTTTATTTATTTATTTTTGAGACAGAGTCTCAAGCTGTCACCCTGGATATACTGCTGTGGTGGCACAGCTCACAGCAACCTCAAACTCTTGGGCTTAAGTGATTCTCTTGCCTCAGCCTCCCAAGTACCTGGAACTACAGGCACCCTCCACAAGGCCTGGTTATTTTTGTTGTTGTTGTTGTTGCAGTTGTCATTGTTGTTTAGCCCACTTGGGCTGGGTTCGAACCCACCAGCCTTGGTGTATGTGGCTGCTGCCCTATCCACTGAGCTATGAGCACCACTCACCTGGCCCATTTGAAATTTCTGGTGCCCTGTAGAGATGTCATAACTGTTGGCTTAATGAATTGCACATGGGGTAGGATGTGGCTGAGGCTAGTGATCTCCACTGACTGTCAGAAGTGGAAAAGTTCCACTGAACACATGGAAGTTGAAGGGCAGTTGTAACTCTGCAGAGGGAATTTCATGCCGGTACTTCAGCTGCCCCCCATCACCGGGGGCGATGTGGGTTAGAAGCAGCAAGGATTGGGAGGAATGGTAATGTCCTTTTTCTCCCTTGGTTCTATTTGATGTATACCTACTTCACATTTTATTAGGTTTTCTGTTCTGTACTCCTTATAAAGCCCCATATTTCTGATTTTTGAAGACAAAGTATGAGCAGGAGGAAGAGGTTTGGTCTGGGCACATGGAAGATTCTAACAAGGCTGATGAAGAAGAATTACCATTTTTTCATTCTTTTCACTGCACCAGTGTAAGGGGGACACAAAAAATCCTGTGTCCAGTGACTTATAGACACAAGCTTTTACCCAGGCTTGTGATACCAAAACCAGACAAAGACTTCACAACAAAACTAAGACCTCCCCCTACAGCTCGATAAAACACTCACAAACCAAACGAGCGTCATATAAAAGGAGTTGCATGCTATGACAACATGGTCTTTATGCGAAGAATGCAAGGTTGGTTTAATATCCCAAACTGAACTAATGGGATATATCATATCAATAGACTCAATAACAGAAATCTCGTGGTCATCTCCTTAGATGCAGAAGAGGGAACCTGGAAAATCCTACACACTTTCATGTTAAAAAACACTCAACAAGCCAGTAATACAAGATAACTTGCTCAACCTGATAAAAGACTTTTACAACACACAGCTGATATCATACTTAATGATAACTGAATGTTTTCCCCTAAAATATGGAAAAATACAAGAATTCCACTAGTGTGCTTCCATTCCATATGGCACAGTACGATGCAATGAGGTTCCAACTGGTACCATAAAGTAAGGAAAGGAAATGAAAGCCACCTGGGTTAAAAAGGAAGCATGGGCCAGGCACAGTGCCTCATGCTTGTAATCCTAGCACTTGGGAGGCTGAGACAGGATAATTAGTTGACACTAGGAGTTTGAGACCAGCCTAACCAATAGTGTTTTTCTCTACCAAAAACAGAAAAAATTAATCAGGTGTGGTCCCATAGATGTGTAGTCCCAGGTACTTGGGAAGCTGAGGCAAAAGGGATGGTTTGAGCCCAGGTATCTGGGATGGCAGTAAGTTCTAATGATACCACTACACGCTAGCCTGGGCAACAGTATGGGACTTTGTCTCAAAAAAACAAAACAGTTAAGACTATATTTGTAGATAACACTTTCTTCGAAACAGAAAATCCAGTTAAACCATTAAAAATAATTAGACTTAATAACATTAAAAAACTCAGCAAAGATGTAGAATCCAAAACTAATATGCAGATATAAAATATAGTATTTAATACTATTGACCTTTATATTTAAAATGGTGTATGGTGTAGGTCGCAAATTTTATATGGTGAGTGTTTTACACCCAAAAGAGTAAACTGTAAACTTCGCTGTATTCTTTTTTTTCTTTTTGAGACAGAGTCTCACTTTGTCACCCTTGGTAGAGTGCTGTAGCGTCACACAGCTCACAGCAACCTCCAACTCCTGGGCTTAGGCAATTCTCTTGCCTCAGCCTCCTGAGTAGATGGGACTACAGGCACCCGCCACAATGCCTGCCTATTTTTTTTTTGTTGTTGTTGCAGTTGTTATTTTTTTTCTTGTTGCAGTTGTTATTGTTGTTTAGCAGGTCCGGGCTGGGGTCAAACCTGCCAGACTTGGTGCATGTGGCTTGCACCATAACCACTGTGCTATGGGCGCTGAGCCAAATTCACTGTATTCTTACATACTTGCAATGAAACATATGAGAATGAAATGATGAAAACACTTGCCTTCACAATACTATGAAATAATTTACAAATACATTTAACAAAGAAGTTATTACATATATTATATAAAGTACGAAATTTGTTGAAAATAACTAAAGAAGATCTAAATACTTGAAAAAAAAATGTATGTTACTGGATCAGAAGACCTAATATTGATGACAATGACCCCTAACCTGACCAGCAGATTCAGTGAAATAACTTCAAAAATCCCAACACAGGTGAACAGCCTGAGGTGAGTAGGTCTTGGAGGTTCATCCCCAAGGTCCCAGCTTGGGTTCCATTAAACTGTGACAGCCTTTGACTCCACACCCAACTCAGCCCTCTTTTAGCAAATGATGGAGCTGGAGCTGGGACCCTCGATCACTTCCCTCCTTTGATTTTTGGAAGGGCTGCAGGTCCCTGTGCCTTGTGTCATCTGGACCAATGTTTCTGGGGGAAGGGGGGGAAATGTTCTGTCTTCTGTGAATTTGGAGAAAAAAGGAAAAATACTTTCTTTTTTTTGAGACAGGGTCTCACTCTGTTGCCCAGGCTAGAGTGCTGTAGCATCATAGCTCACAGCCACCTCAAACTCCTGGGTTCTCCTGCCTCAGCCCCTCAAGTAGCTGGGACTACAGGTGCTCACCATGATGTCCAGTTATTTTTTCTATTTTTAGTGGAGAGGGAATCTGATTGTTGTTCAGGCTGGTCTCAAACTCCTGAGCTCAGGTGATCCACCTGCCTTGGCCTCCCAGTCTGCTAGGGTCACAAGCATGAGCTACCAGGTCCAGATTAGAAAAAATACTTTCAATAGAAAGGTAGCAGTTTGCTGTTAACTGATAAATCTGTGCAATCTGAACACCCTGGAGGGAGCCTGACCCAGGTTTAGATAAAGGTGTGGATGAACAGAGGGGAGAAGGAATGTAAGGGCAGCTGAAGTCCCCACAGGGCTGCACGGTGGGCACAGGGTGGATAGGCCAGAACCCCTCCCCTGAGCGTGTCCAGCCCAAGTGAGCTAGGGTTGGACTACAGGGCTGGACTGGCCCCAGCCATGCCTCATCTGTCCTTGCACCCAAGTAGCCTCCTGGAGGTCCCCATATGTTCTAAGCAGCTGCCCCAAATCCTAATCTATTACCTGAGCCTCCAACCCATACAACACCTGACTACACATCACTCCTGCACCAATTCTTAACTTATAGAAATTAGCACAGTGGACCTGAAATGTTTTGAACCTCAGACCCCCTTCAGGTTGCCGTGTCCTTGCAGATCCTCAAACTCACCCTGAAGGTCCTGACCCAGCTCTTCCCCACTTTCCCCATCACTGCTGCTTCTTTCCATGCTGAGAGCACCTCCAGGGACACCTGTTCAGGAGGCTCCTCCACCTCTGGTGACAGCACACTGATCACCATCTTCTATCTAATATCTCATTAGTTATCTGCATAGCACCTAACACAAAGGGTTTTTATTTATCATTTGTATTAAGTGATTTATTTGTGGTCAAAATGTTCCAAATGGGGAAGGAATGCTGTTTTACTGTAGAAAGTTACACACAGAAAACTGACAGGAAAACAGGAGAGTTTGTTTTTCTCCAATGATGGATGATGTTTTCCAAATCCTCAGTTATTCCATTGAGACCCAGGATAGTTCTCACTTTTATTCTACTGTCCTTGACATGCTGGATTTACTTTCATTATTTTTGGACATCAAATGTCAGAGTGGCTGCTGCAGTTCCAGCTATTACATCCATATCCAGCAGGAAAGGTGCTGCACAAATGCCATCTGTTACTTTTCTTCAGAAGAGCATAAAGTCAGGCAGTGCCTGTGGCTCAGTGGGTAAGGCGCCGCCCCCATATACTGAAGGTGGTGGGTTCAAACCCAGCTCCGGCCAAACTGCAACAAAAAAATAGCTGGGCATTGTGGCGGGCACCTGTAGTCCCAGCTACTCGGGATGCTGAAGTGAGAGAGTCTCCTAAGCCCAGGAGTTGGAGGTTGTTGTGAGCCGTGTGATGCCATGGCACTACCGAGGTCGATAAAGTGAGACTCTGTCTCTACCAAAAAAAAAAAAAAAAGCATAAAGCCCCAGAGAATCATCCCAGCCCCTAGGCTCTGACATCCCATGGGTCAGCACGCCCCTCCTTCTCTCATAAACCAAGGATCAGAGAAGGGATTTCTATACTCACCTGGGGTTACAGAAACCACACCTGCCTGGCTCCTGACACACAGCACATGACCCACTCTGTGGTGGCTTGCACAGGGCAGGTGGGTCATACTGGCACATAGTGAGGCTGGACTCCCTGGTCCCCAATCTCGCAGGTGGCAGATGCTGTGGTGGACCCGGGGGGGTGTAGGGGGAAGCTCCTGCTCTGAGGAGGAGGGGGCGGCAGAGGGGCAGCCTGGAGAAGCAGCTGGAGCTGCCCAGTGGGGCCTGGCAGTGCAGTGACAGATTCCCCCTCTGTTAAGGGACCACTGTCTACTTTCCCTCCAGACCTCATGCCCTGTGCAGAGACACTCACAGTGAATACCAGGCCTAAGGCTACATCCTCAGTCAGGTGGGTTTCTGGTGCTTTTTCCAAGTTTACATAAAACATTGATGAGAAAAAAAAATAAAAACCTGAGATGGTGTTATTGGACCAAGACGGCCAGGTGCCTGTCACTGTCAGCAAATATGCAGAGCAGGGATGGGTCCCCAATCTCTATTTGTCAGAAGGCTAGGATTCTGGAGAGCAGTGAGAGTAGCGTTTCTGAGATTGTTCTGTTTTTCCATTTCCAAACTCACAGGTTTTTCTTTTCTTTTCTTTTTTTTTTTTTGTAGAGACAGAGTCTCACTTTATCGCCCTCGGTAGAGTGCTGTGGCATCACACAGCTCACAGCAACCTCCAACTCCTGGGCTTAGGTGATTCTCTTGCCTCAGCCTCCCGAGTAGCTGGGACTACAGGCGCCCGCCACAACGCCAGGCTATTTTTTTGTTGCAGTTCGGCCAGGGCCAGGTCTGAACCTACCACCCTCGGTACATGGGTACGGCGCCCTACCCACTGAGCCACAGGTGACACCCTTTTTCTTTTTTTTTTTTTGAGACAGAGTCTTACTATGTTGCCCTCGTTAGAGTACCATAGCGCTACAGCTCACAGCAACCTCAAATTCTTGGGCTTAAGCAATTCTCTTGCCTCAGCCTCCCAAATAGCTGGAACCACAGGCACCCACCACAGGCACCCACCACAATGCCCGGCTATTTTTTGCTGCAGTTGTCATTGTTGTTTTAGCTGGCCTGGGTCAGGTTTGAAGCTGCCACCCTTGTTGCATGTGGCCGGCACCATAACCACTGCACTAGGGGCGCCTAGCCGAAACTCACAGTTTTATACATAAAAGTTAAAAGTAAGAACCATACTAACCCTTATCTTAAGCCACAGTAATTAACACTTGCCTTAAGCAACAGTGATCATCATAACCCACAACTCATAATAAGCAATAATCACCATAGCCCATCACCCATATAACAACATTCCAATTTAAAACTTAATCTCTTGGGCGGCACATGAGGCTCATCGAGTAGGGCACCGGCCCCATATATCGAAGGTGGCAGGTTCAAACCCGGCCTTCACCGAACTGCAAAAGCAGAAAAATAGAGAACCACAGCACTCTACCCTACTGAGGGCAATAAAGTGAGACTCTTTCTCTACAAAAACCGAACAAAACAAAACAAAAAACTTAATCTCTTAAATCAATTGACCTAAACTACTCAAATACACACCTTCAGGTTAATGCTGAACTTACCAAACAGTAAGAATGGGAGACACGAGGTGAAGGTCAGGTAGGATCTAAAACCGACGAGACCAGCCGTGTAGTGTTGGCCCTAGCCTGACTGACTCCGTCTTATTCTCACTACCTGTGCTCTCAGGGACAAAGACTAGTTTTCAGTAGAGATGGGGAGGGTGTACAAGGAGCCACACCATGTGTGCAGTGAGACTAGGAGCTGTGATGAAACCACAAAGGCGGGTGGTCGATCAACAGACAGCCTGGTATTAAGTGATTCAGAATAATCCTAATGATACCAAACAATATATAGATGACACGACCAGGGTCTGATCTAAGTGAGTTGGGGCCACAGGGACAGTTGGAGAAGGAGGAAGATGATTTCCTCGGGTCCCCCCCATGCTGGCTCTGGCATGATCTGTCATCTCAGCTGCTCCCAGCTCAGCCCCATGACCAGGCTCCTGGAAGGGGCACAGCGCTGCTGAGCCTGGCCCAGGACACACCACAGCCAGGACGGTTGGGACAGTAGACATGCAGTCGTTTCTCAGGAAGGTGACTGTGATCTTAGGCTTTGGAGACCAGGGCTGATTTGTTGTCTTGAGAAGCAGATGGAGGAACCTGGAGCCCACCCCTGCCTGCTCAGTCTCTCTGCTGTCCCCACAGGTGGTTGAGTGACATCCCTCCAGGAGGAGGCCCAGGGGACATGAATTTGCATAAACCCCAAACACACACTGCCCCATAGGGCCTGAGAGGGAATAAGACAAGCCTGGGGAGCTCGGCTGTGCTGTGGGCTCAGAGGCAGAGCTGTGGGGGTGTCACCATGGCCTGGACCCCTCTCCTGCTCCCCCTCCTCACTCTCTGCACAGGTGCTGTCCCCAGACTCTGCCCTAGTCTCAGTCCTCACAGGACTCTGGGCTAGGCCTCTCTGAACCCTGAGTTCAGCCCAGCACAGCCTCAGGGTGGGACCCTGGAGAATGGCTTCTTCATTTTTAAGCCCTTCTCCTGTCCTGTCTTGCAGGCTCCTTGGCCTCTGATGAGCTGACCCAGCCACCGTCGGTGTCAGTGTCCCTGGGAGAGATGGCTAGCATCACCTGCTCTGGAGATGTACTTGCAAAAAAATACACTCAGTGGTTCCAGCAGAAGCCGGGCCAGTCCCCCGTGCTGGTGATGTATAAAGACAAGGAGCGACCCTCAGGGATCCCTGAGCGGTTCTCTGGGTCCAGCTCAGGGACAACGGTCACCTTGACCATCACTGGGGTTCAAGCTGAGGACGAGGCTGACTATTACTGTCAGTCAGCAGACAGCAGTGGTAATATTCCCACA
>CAUYON010161832.1:0-12497 GCA_963573935.1 Arctocebus calabarensis | reverse complement strand
GATAGCACAACCATCAGAACTGCTCAGGGGAGTATTTGCTGTCCAAATGCTGGAGATGTTGGAGAGACATAAACTGAAAGGTTACAACTATGGATGCTGATTTGTGATGCAGACCTGCTTCAGAGGTGGTTCTGAGACCAGACTGAGGGGTATGCTCTGCTCACGTGGGATAAAAAGGACAGAATGTTGTTTAAGTCGTTCCATTATCTCGCTCAACATTTTTCTTTTTTCTTTTTTTTTTTTTTTTTTTGAGACAGAGCCTCAAGCTGTCGCCCTGGGTAGAGTGGCATCACAGCTCACAGCAACCTCCAATTCCTGGGCTCAAGCGAGTCTCTTGCCTCCGCCTCCCAAGTAGCTGGGACTACAGGCGCCCGCCACAACGACCGGCCATTTTTTTGGTTGCAGCCGTCATTGTTATTTGGCGGGCCCGGGGGCTGGATTCGAACCCGCCAGCTCAGGTGTACGTGGCTGGCGCCTTAGCCCATTGAGCCACAGGCGCCGAGCCTCGCTCAACATTTTTCTATCTTTTTTCTTGTAATCTCACAGTACATTTGAAGCTAGTTAAATTTTCATAGCATGCTTAAACTATGCTGATTGAAAAAAAGAGTAAAAAATATATAAACTTATGATGCTTTGAACTTTTTATGAAAGTAATTAAAATTTTGGGTGGCATTTTTGGCTCAAAGGAGTAGGGTGCTGGCCCCATATACTAGAGGTGGCAGGTTCAAACCCAGCCCTAGCCAAAAACTGCAAAAAAATCAGAATCTTTACCAATTTTTGCAGCACACCTAAGATTCTCACAGTACACTAGTGTGCTATGGCATAACAGTTAGTTTATAGCCCAGCTCACGGTCTAAACCTGTACTATGCTAGACATTACAAGTGGTTTTCTACACTTACATGCAGAAGTTCCAATCTACTCCAAGGAGTTAGGAATGTCTCCCTATTGTAATCTTTGAATGAGACTTAGGAGAAATAAAACTTCATCAGGCAATTAAGAGAAGGATTTATTCTTCTCTTATTTTCAGCTAAAAGGAAGCGTAAATAAAAATGAAGATAGCTAAGAAAATGTGACATAATCCAGAAACTGAAAGAAACGCAATGTGAACCAAGGCTGGAGAGTGGCCAGAGGGGGTTGGGATATTTCTTTATTATCTTCAAAGCAATAAAGAAAATCTTCTCTAGTGCCTTTTAAATTAGATCATCATCTAATTTAATACTGAATGTATTCAATGATGAGGAGTAAGTATAATTATGATCCATTCATGGCATTCCAGTTTCATAAATCTCAAGTATGGAAGCTTTGTTATGGTTTTCATGGAGGTTATTAACCATCCTACTCTGGAAACTGTATTTTCCTAGTAAAATCTCAAATAAATTTCTTTATCAACAACTCACTTACTTAATGGGCTTAATGAATTATGATAGTAAATATGCATGAGGTATATCACAAACATATATCCAGTATGCAAATAATTGTTTTTTTAAAAAACTAAATTAAGTACTTAAAGCTTGCACTGCTAAATATCAACTTATTTGAGTATCCACTGTGCAGTTGTAGTGCTTTATGCCTGGGTTGCAACAACTTGGGAGATTTCTCTTGACTACAGGTTATTTATCGTATGCACATATCATGATGATATATACCATCTTTCATCTTTTTACAATTAAATGAGTAAAATGACTGAAGACAATGCCTTTAAAATTTCTAATGGTCAATGACCTCAGATAATTTTCTGATAAAATGATTTATCATAGCAAATACATATTTCAGAACCCCAGAGGTAGAATCTGTGGAGATTAGGTTAGCAAGAGTTAGAAAAAGAGAAGATGTTTGGAAATAAATGAAAATGACAAGACTTTCCTTCAGATTCCTAGTTCTTATTAATTCAGTAGCATCGGTCTGAGTTCCCACTAATTTTATTTTTATATCAAATTCCATTATGATGAATATGAAGTGTCCTTAATTATCAATTCATTGTATCAATAATATTTTTGTACTGCTTAACACAGGCCTATTCAGATGTGTTAATATTCACTTAATCTGTCCACTCTATTAGCTTCCACGTCTATGTCACTGGAAAATTAGATGATGAAGGCATCTGCATAGTAATAACAACTGGGATAAAAAAGATGGAGGTTCTCAAGCTCTCCACGTGAAGGATGTCACAACATTGACTTTGGTTTCTTAATCCAGCAGTTCTCAAACCTGGCTATTAATGAGAATCAGTTGGCAGTATTTCCTGCCTGTTTGTTTACTTTTAATTTTCTTTTTGTTGTTGTTTTTGACAGATTAGATCTTTAAAACATTCATTCAATGGTTCTTATTACAATTAAATCAGTTCTCAGAATAGAAAATCTGTGTTAAGATTTTCTGGATTGAAAAAACTTTGAAATGATGAATAAAAAGTTTTAAGGATACTTTTATATTTACAGAAATAACAAATTAAAAAATGCAATACAATTATCAACATTGGGAAGGAAGGGAGATAGTGGTAATGACTTAACCAAAGTAATTACAAATATGATCTAAAGATAAGACAATGAACATTTAGACCATTAGAGGTAACCTTCAGAAGAACTAGAAGCAGAAATTGTTTATACAGAGAATACATTCTCTCTGGGGAATAGAACTAAATGTAGGAAAGGTTTCTCCAGAACTTTTTTTTTTTTGAGACAGAACCTCAAGCTGTCACCTTGGATAGAGTGCTGTGACATCACAGCTCACAGCAACCTCCAATTCCTGGACTCAAGCGAGTCTCTTGCCTCCATCTCCCAAGTAGTTGGGACTACAGGCGCCCGCCACAACTCCTGGCCATTTTTTGGTTGCAGCCATCAATGTTGTTTGGCCAGCCCGGGCTGGATTTGAACTGGCCAGCTCAGGTGTACGTGGCTGGCGCCTTAACCCGTTGAGCCACAGACACTGAGCCAGAACTTTTGTTTTTCATTATATTCATGCTTACATTATCATGTTCACAATTTTAGTAAATACTTCATCTCCCTAGATCAGTGATTTTCAACCAGTGTCACACTGGTGTGCTGTGAAAGGATCTTAGGTATACCACAAAAAATTTTAAAGATCATTAATTAAATTATTTCCAACCGAAGTTCAAAGCACAGTAAATATAATTATTTTTCTTTATTCTTTTTTTTTAATGAACATAATGTAAGTGTGCTGTGGAAACTGTAGGTTCAAGTGTGAGATAGAAAAGGTTGAAAACACTGGTATGAATGATGCTAGTTGGTATCAGCCATATTAGGAAATAATTGCGTTCATTCATGCTTTATGTGACATAATCCAGATACTCTTTGTGTTCAGTATGTTCCTCTCAATCCGACTGTAATGCAACCAGCCCATGTAAGTATCTTATCCACAAGCCTTAATAGAGCCGGTGCTGCCTATCTACATAAACTAAAGATGAACTGTGGTTTATAGACTGTCTGTACTGAGTAACTGAAATATTAGTTTTCACATAAAATTCCTTTGACTTGAGATAAATTGGATTATAGAAAAGAAAGCATTTACTGATTCTGTGTGTAAATGTTGAGTGCATTGAATACAAGGAGAAGGATGTAGAGAATGAAGGATGGGATGTCCTTCATATGTTATTTATATGAGCATACTACAGGTTTGTCCCATTTATTGAAACACTGGGACACTGGCCTCTTTTGATATTAATCAGCGACTGTATATGTGTATGTCTCCTTTTTAGATACTATGCTTTGCTCTACTGTTCCACTTTGGCACCAACATTAATCAGTCTTATATTAAGCTGACATCACTGATATCTGGTGGCATAATTGTAGAGTGCTATTCTTTAAAGCAGGGCTGTCTGGGGTTTTATGCATTTATGAATGGCAAGCCACAAAAAATAAAACCCTGAAATTTAAACTTGAGTTACAGTGAATATACTCATGAATCTGAGGAATCTAGGTGAATGCGGTAAATCCTTCCTCTTATTAAGATTATCTTGAGTTTATCTTAATATTATTTTATCATTCGTAGTATGTACACATCATACCCATTTTTTGGATGTATTTCTACATATTCAATGTTTATTTACTGCTATTTTAAGTGACACTATTTTAAAAGACTTTTATTTTCACCTTAGAAAAATCTATTTTAACATGAGGACTCATAAGGATCCAAAGGAAGTGGATTGCCAATGATATGCCCTACAATCACTAACAAATGATGGTTTTCATATCCTAATAGAATAGAAACTTTAAGCATGAGACATTATTAGATACTAGGAAAACATCCCATAATGAGAAAGTGTTCAGTGCAAGGTTATCCAAATAAAGTTCTCAGAATCCTAAACCTCTGTATAGCATAAAGCAAAGAAGAATTTTAAAGCAATAATGTTGATAAAATAAATTTAGAAATAGAAAAAAAAATGTGTAGGTAGTACTTCTCACAATAGCTGTTAAAACAGCAGAACAAACAATATTAGCATGTGTATAGAACACAAGCACCACAATAAATTGAAATTCACGTAATTGAAGTGTATAGAACTCACAACTCTGAAAGGACAGACATCTTTTTTCAAGTGTATTTAAAATGCTTACCAAAATTGACAGTATCTGGTAAGATTAACAAAACTTCAACATTCAAAACTTCAACTTCAACTCAGTTAATTCCGAGTATGTTCATTGATTATGATGAAATTTACTAGCATTTAAAAAAAAGAGTGCTAGTAAATTTTTTACTATTTTTAAAGCCCAATTTTTGGGAAATTAATAGTAAGCTTCTAAATATTTCATGGGACAAAACATTTAAGGAGAAATTATAAGACATTTAAAACAAATATAGTGTCAATTAAAAATATTTACAAATGTGAGATGCGGTTAAATAGATGATGGTAGACAGGAATATCTTACATGTGTGTATTAGAAAAGAAGGAAGGTTGGT
This sequence comes from Arctocebus calabarensis, assembly GCA_963573935.1. Classification (NCBI taxonomy): domain Eukaryota; kingdom Metazoa; phylum Chordata; class Mammalia; order Primates; family Lorisidae; genus Arctocebus; species Arctocebus calabarensis. The sequence continues at coordinate 7,585 of CAUYON010161832.1, read as the reverse complement.
GTCAATGATTTAAGCTTCTATTTTAAGAGTGTAGGAGGGCTGGAAGCAGTGGCTCATGCCTGTAAGACTAATACTCTGGGAGGCCAAAGTGGATGGATAGCATGAGCTTAGGAGTTCGAGACCAGCCTGAGCAAGAGCAAGATCCTGTTTCTCCACAGGTTCTTTCTAAAATTGGAACACTAACTGGGCTTGTGTCAGGTGTCTGTAATCTCAGCTCCTCTAGAGGTGGAGGCAAGAGGATTGCTCAAGCCCAAGAGTTTGAGTTTGAGGTTGCTGTGAGCTATGATGCCACAGCACTCTATTGAGGGTGACAAAGTAAGAGTCTGTCTCAAAAAAAAAAAAAAAAAAAGAATTTAGGAGGAATAGAAAACATATAAAATAAATGCATAAAAATGGAACAATTATTATTAATAATAATTTAAATAGAAATGTACACAAAATTTATAAAATTAAAATGTCCAAAAGGTTGTTAGTAAATTAAATAATAAATTAATGAACATCTAGTCTGAGTGATAAAGACAAAAAAGAAAAACCATAAAATACTGATTTTAGTAATGAAGTAGTAGAAAGTGCTTCACAGATAAGAAACATTAAAAAAAATGTAAAACCATTCGATAATTTTCATAATGAATGAATGTCTTGAAATTTTCGTTTAGGAGAATTGAAAGGAAAGGTGAAAATCTGAATAATTGATTACTATTTAAGACATTCCTTAAATTTCTTTAAATTTCTTTAAACTGTCTCTTCCTTAACATTTAACACCAGTAATGTCAAAGATCTAAAACATTTCATTGATAAATACTTCCAAACTTGAAGGTAACTTTTATATAAACCATGTCATAATTAGAAAGAAAGGGATCATTTTTTAAATTTCTTATGAAGTCGATGGGTTTTAAAATCAACCATTACAAGAATAGAAAATTAGATCTCAAGCTTCTAAATATAGTGACCAGCCAGGCACAGTGGCTCACACCTGTAATATTAACACTCTGGGAGGACGAGGTGGGTGGATTACCTAAGCTCAGGAGTTTGAGACCAGGTTGAGCTACAGCAAGAACCCATCTCTAAAAACAGCTGGGTATTTTGGTGGGCACCTGTCGTCTCAGATACTCAGAAGGCTCAGGAAAGAGGATCACTTGAGCCCAAGAGTTTGAGGTTGCTGTAGCTATGATGCCACAACACTCTACTGAGGGAAACAAAGTGAGAAAGTGAGATTCTATCTCTAAATAAATAAATATAGAAATCAAACATTAGCAAGGACAGATAAACACACCACACACACACACACACACACACACACACATATACACACATATACGCCACCACACATACCATACTTACAGAGAGAAAATGTTTATTTTGGATATACTCTAGTTTTTTCATGTTCTAAATCAAATATGATTTATAAAATTTATTATCAAACATTCACCTTATATTCAGAAAACTTACTCCATTTATTTATTTCTAATGTTGATTTTTCTTTCTATATTTTGATTTTCTTTCTATATTCTATGTTTCTAATGTCCCTTATTTTCCAATTGAACCTTGTTGTAACAACCAAAAGAACATCAGCCCTTTACCATTGTAATTTCCACAGTGCTAATTAGATAAAGATGGTACTTTATTTGTCCACATGTGCCAACTCGTAAAGCATGGGATCAGAATATGAACAGAGACACTTGACTGCTCATACTGTTTCCCTCAATCACAAACAGGCGTGTGGCCCAAGAATTGCAAATCTGCTAACAATGTGACAACCCTCCTGGCAGATCTGCACAATGAATCATGTTGATGCCAGTTCATTTTAATAATCATAATGACACTGAAAATCTGAAGATTTCATACAGAAACCCCAATTGCCTGATTAAAAACTTCAAAGATATAACAGTGAGGTGTTTCTGTTACTCTTGGCTGGCCTGAATAAAAGCTATCAACAGCAACGGTGTCTACCTCCTGAGTGGCCCTCAGCCAGCATCCACCATCCCCTTTTCCTTCTCTCAGTTTTTAAGTTTGTGAGGATCTCTTTAGAAAAGTTGACTTAAAGATCATTGAAATACTCAAGCTAAAATTATTTCAAATCATCTTTACATTAAAAAAATTTGACAATTTGGCGTCAACCTGTAAAAAATGTGATTAACTAAAATATTTCTTAGGTAGAACTATCCAGAATGATAGTTATATAGAAATGAAGGAGGCACCTAAGTTATGAATCCTCAACACGGTACACCCTCCTCCAAATGGAGGAGAGCAATCCCCTCTAAATACCATGTTTGTTTTCTCTCCCTTGCAGAAACTGACCAGGGGAAAATGGCAGGTGAAAACCATTCCTCAGTGACTGAGTTCATCCTGGCTGGGCTCTCAGAACAGCCAGAGCTCCAGCTGCCCCTCTTCCTCCTTTTCCTGGCAATCTACATGATCACAGTGGTGGGGAACCTAGGCATGATCACTCTGATTGGGCTCAGTTCTCATCTGCACACCCCCATGTACTATTTGCTCAGCAGTCTGTCCTTCATTGATTTCTGTCATTCCACTGTCATTACCCCCAAAATGCTGGTGAACTTTGTGACAGAGAAGAACATCATCGCTTACCCTGCATGCATGACACAGCTCTATTTTTTCCTCGTGTTTGCTATTGCCGAGTGTCACATGTTGGCTGCAATGGCCTATGACCGCTATGTCGCCATCAGTAGCCCCTTGCTTTATAATGTCATCATGTCTCATCCTGTCTGCTTCTCTCTGATTTTAGGGGTGTATATTATAGGCCTGGTTTGTGCAACAGCTCATACAGGCTGCATGGTTAGGGTGCAATTCTGTAAATTTGATGTGATCAATCATTATTTCTGTGATCTTATTTCCATCTTGAAGCTCTCCTGTTCTAGCACTTATGTCAATGAATTACTGATTCTAATCTTTAGTGGAATTAATATTCTTGTACCCAGCCTGACCATCCTTGCCTCCTACGTCTTCATCATTGCCAGCATTCTCCGCATCCGTTCCCATGAGGGCAGGTCCAAAGCCTTCAGCACTTGCAGCTCCCACATCTCGGCTGTTGCTGTCTTCTTTGGATCTGCAGCATTCATGTACCTACAGCCATCAGCAGTCAGCTCCATGGACCAAGGGAAAGTCTCTTCTGTGTTTTATACTATTTTCGTGCCTATGTTGAACCCATTAATTTATAGCCTTCGGAATAAAGATGTCAATGTTGCCTTGAAGAAAATGCTAAAGAGAAGAATACCTCTATGAACAGATTAACATGGAGAAGATTGCATTAGATCTAAGGCTTTGGCTAACGCATCTTATGAATTGATGTATTTCATTGTGATTTGATCACATCAAATCTTTTTACTTTACATTAACTGCTATTCAAATAAAAGTGCACAGTTGCCTCCTTTGTTCACCATTGTTTCTTGAATCCTTTCTCTTGAGTTCACGTTCCTTCTTCCTGTAGTGCCTTTTTCATAGTTCTTAAAATGAATATGTGTCTTTGAAAATTTTTATTTTCACTCTGAAGTATTAATTTGCTATGGACATATCTTATTTATCCTCTGCTTTTATTTTCCTTTTCTTCCCTTTTAAGAAAAGATTTAGTGGATGTGATTGAACTGCTGTGCTTGACCTTCGGATTATGCAGCCTGCTTTATCTATAAGTTTATTCACGGTTCTCTGCTTATCCAGTTTGAAATTCATTCAAACCTTTAGCTGGAGAGAAGGCAGGAGAATGAGTCACAGTTCAAAAGGACTGTACCTTGGAGATTCTAAGTGTGTGGTATCAATACACTATACTGAACAGACCAAGTAGAGTTGGTCAGAATATCCATCAGCCATGGAATCTATTGTTCTAGTGGAACAGTTCTTCCACTTAAAGTCAATTTCCCCAAACTAACCAGATTATCGTCTTATTCAATACTGCCCATGTATCTCAGGATAACCACTCTAACATATGCCAGATTCCAAACTACAAACATATGGGTTTAAAGGCTACAAGAACTTACATGTCATTTGCTCAGAGAACTCATCTTTGAAACTCCTTGCTTTCAAATACTGGCTCCCTTTTATCTTACTGCTTATGGCTTTTGGCAATTGCATGATGTTGAATTGGTATAAGCTCTAATAAGTCATAATGGAGGCACTCAAATAAACTGACTGACCTTTGCAGCAGACACCTCAATTTTCCTACCTACCTCTTATTTCAGTCTCAAATACAGTTATCATTTCTTTGCAAGCTCAAACTCAGCTTGCATTAGTAGAATTTCAATTTTGGTATATACATTCTCCCCCCATATTTTTAATTTAACATTATTTTAGGACAGTTTTAAATTTATCAAACATTTTTGACGATATCACAGAGTTTTCATATCTCTGTACCCACTTTCCCCAATTACCAAAATCTATATAGGAGTATGATACATTGGTTAAGATCAATAAAGTTATTAAGACATTATTAACTAAAATCCTTATTTATTCCTTAGTCTGTTTATTTAATTGAAATTCACAGAATCATTCTTCCTTCCCATTTCTAGTTCTCCTTCTACACTGCTCCTAACCACAGACCTATCAAGTAAACAACAGCAAAATTACAATAGTTTTTCAATTATTTCATCCATTCAGCAGTTCATTTTATTTACTTTATTTTATTACGGTATCCCTCATACTAATTGATTCTTGCTGAGAGAAAGGCACAGCCTAAGACATGGCCCTGTGACATTGCAGGGAGGAAGACCTGACAGCAGGCAAATCAAAGCAGGAAGCACAGCTTGGAAACTTACTCATGGTGACTCTATCATTGGTGCTCATCTGGTGCTTCCCAACCTGCTGGACCACAGGAGAGGGAAATACTGAATAGTTCAGAGGCCCTCTTAAAGATAGTTCACAAATAAATACGTTCACAGATTCTAAAATTCTTATTTCAAACACAAATTATTTTTGTAAATAAATGGGATGAAATAAATGTGTAAGAAAAAGAGGCTTCTGCTCATGTTATAGAAAGGAACAGTGTCAAGAAGGCAGAGGAAAACATTGAAGGCAAGTTGTGCTCTTGATCGTACTCATAATTTGGTCCCAGATCAAGCTAGTGTGTTCAAACACTATGGAATGAACCACCTAGGAGGTTGGTAGGGTGCAGTAGTGCCTTACAGCTTCATATGGCAAACAAAAGCCAAAAGTTTTAGAATCAGTTATGTATTGTGATGAGAAAGAACCAGAAGGGCATTTTGAAGGCTTTTCTGATATATGAAGGAGATTAACTAGTATAAATAATCTGTAAAATTTTATTTCTTCATGATAGGCTTGAGGGGTTTTATTGTCTGTTTTCATAATGAACAAAGCATCATGGGTGCAATTAAGATGGTTAAGAATTGGAAAGCCAGATAGAAATATCTGTCATTTTGTTGTTGATATTACCTGAAAACTCAAGGGTATCCAAAACCATTGAATGAGATAGGGACTTAGTATTCTGATAAATTGACTGAAATTTATTAGTGAGCAGAAGAATTTTGATAATTTTCCTTTAGTTTTCTCATATTCTTAGAAGGGGTTTTGATTTATTCTTAAATCTGTATTGAAAAAATAATCTGTATTGCATGACACAACCTCTGTGAACTTCAAAAACTTCTGAATACAGATTAATAGCTTCTTTAAAATGACCTAATTATTCCTTAGTTGACAATCTAAATTTATGCTATTGCTACATAGATGTTGCTCTATGAGATGAACACACTAAGACTTAAATTACTTTGGATCACTGGTGTGTTTGAACTTGATAGAAATATTGGTAAATGTGAGGTGTTATAGATCATGAAATGTGAAAAGAAGATAGTTTTCAAATGTAAAACACCAAGAGTTTCCCCTAAACCCCTTTTTCCCCAAACGCTTTTGCTGTGATTATAAAATTGGAAGTACGTAGGGAAAATAGCTATTATCATAATGAGTTCTATACTTACATTTTGTTAAATTTCCATTTTTTAATTATGCACTAGATACTACATGTAATTGTTCTCATCATGCTCATTGGACTCATAATGAAATAATATCTCTTAAGATGATAAAGCCAGACAGTTTCAGCCTCTTTTTTCTAATTTAGGAATTCTTCATATTCGTAAACCCAAGTTGAGAAGAAATAGAGTATGACTATGAAGAAATATAGTATAGTACGCCCTTCCAGAGAAGTTCAGCTCTTACTTTTTTCAACATGATGTAGAATTCTACAGTAAACCCTATCTCTTCTTTTTCAAACCCTTGTTGGACATTTTCTCTATGTATATATATTCTGAATTACAGGAAAACTTATTTTTCCCTTATGACTTACATCAATTCATCAATCTTGAGGTTCTATTTCCCCAAATACATGCACGAATCATATGTGTACAGTTATTTTTACATGAGTGTTTTCGTAATACCTGAGTTTAAAGACTTAAAACTGCCATTTAAAGAGGTGAGATCTACCTCTATGGGTGAGGTCATTTGAGGCTGGTCAGGTGGGGGAAAATATCTGCAAGCTTACCAAATATTAGAACTTAAGATTTAAACAAGGAGACAAGCTAATACTTCTGAATGAACCAAATATAATATGACAGAAATTTTCCTTTGTGTTTTACCATAACATGAGGTATACTCTTGGGTAATCATCTTTGGGTAGCAAAATTTCTCTGTAGCTCTGGGACCTATTGACTCAATTATGCATAATATAATCTTGAGAGACTTGTGTCCCTCTCCTGAGCTAGACTCCAGTACAATAAACTATTCAGAGAATAGTTGATAAATACAGGTATGCCAGGAAGTTGATTTTGCAGGCATGCCAGGAAGACTTCTCCAAATTTGTAGATTGAATTTGTGAGTTAATTTTTTCTTACCTAGGGGCAATTGCTCTCCGTATCAAGTCTTTTTGAAGGCAGTGATGATATATCAGAAAGAACACTAAATTTGGAGTCAGAAGGTCTGGGTATGATTTGCTCTTCACTGTTAGGTTTTAAGAAAAGTTTTTAACTCTCTTGGTTTCAGTATCCTTGTATGAAAATTGAAGTCAATTACCACAATGTTACATGCATCTTATGAGAATGAATTAAAAAGCATAGAATCACATTATGAAAATAAAACAATATAAAAATAACATCATTTAGAGGTTGCCATTAATTTTGAATGAGTTTTGGGAAGTCAGAATTGGTAACTACTCAGCAAGGCATTCTATGTGTGGGCCCCAACTCTACCCACGAAGAGATGTAGATACTTAAATATACCTAAATTCTCACCTTTGTTCCTAATGTAAAATAGGAATTAACTCAACGTGTCTCACCAAGTTGTAGTAAGAACTGAAAGAGTTAAGTCGAACTAAAGCATTCAGTACAATGTTTGTGCATACTTGTTTTAAGGTAACTCAGGTTTTCATTTGGTTTTCTTTTTTTTTTTTTAGTTTGGCATATAATGTTACTCTTTTTTTTATTTATTTATTTTTTTATTGAATCATAGCTGTGTACATTAGTTCAACCATGGGGTACAGTGTAGGGGCTTCACATGCAATCTGAGATATTTTATCAACCTGATTGACATACCATTCATGATATTTTCTCATTTACTATATGAAAACATTTTT